>CM065589.1:409037355-409332688 GCA_033119425.1 Bufotes viridis
ACTTTCTTGCAGGTCTTTTAGGACAATATTTTGGTCTGTGACATAGCTTTAAAAATATGTTGTGTTGCAATGATATTCCTTGTGTAACAGGGCGCTGAATGCGCACTCGGTCTCCGATCAGCCGCAGAAATGCTGCTTAGCTTCGGGAGCGTGGATCTGTGTTTGGCCTCGTTCCCAGGGAGGCTTTGCTAGCTGGGAGGCTCCCTGCTCCTAGGTCTGCCTTGAGCGCCGAGCTGATCACTCCGTGCTCGACTTGTCTGTCTGTCGGTCATGTGACGCTGGCTACATCACATGACCCTCACTCCCCACTATAAATACAGGCTACCTGCTGGCTACAGGTTGCCTGTGATACTGGTCTATTTATTGGTGCTTCCTTGTCCTTTGGTTCTAGTCTGCGGCTGCTTTTCTGATTGACCTCCTGACCTTGTGAACTCGGCTCGTTCTTTGACCTCGACTTCGTCTTATCCTTTGTACGTATTTGCTCTCCTGGATTTGACCTCGGCTCTGACTGTTGACCTTGCATTTGCCCACTCCAGTTGTACTGCCCGCTTCTCCTGGTTCTGACCTTTGGCTTGTTGACCTTTCTAATCTTTCCTCTGTGCACTTATGTTAAGTAAGTGACCGTGGCCCAGTTACGCCCCGTCACCTAGGGTGGGTAGTGTACATAGTCAGGGACAAGGGTTGAGGGTGGAGTCAGAGTGCACCCTTTTTCCTTCCTCTCTGATCCCTGACACCTTGCAATGATTCAATAGGCACAGTCATCTCAACACATTTTGCAGAAATCAATGGTACAAATAGGTTTAAGAAACGTTGTAATATATCTTATTACAGTAAAATATATGTTTATTCAGTTATGATAAACTCCATTCCCCACCTCTTCATGATTATCCACTGTGAAACCACTTTTAATAGTCAGTTTACTGAGCGATCAGAGTACATGCTGCTAACTAAAAATCTATGGAAAGAAAAGGAGGAAGCAGCTGCAGAGTGAGAGATAGGCAGAGAGGCACACATAAAGCTGCTCTAGTGTTTTATTGCACCCCAGTATGGTAATTACAGTCACACTGCTGTACAATGCATTCAATGCTGCTTCTGAGGGTGTGCTACTGAAAAATATAAGAACATGATCTTCTCTTATCTGTGGGTGCTGTGTGTGGCAGACATCATAGCAGCTAATCTCCACCCACTAGCTCAGGAAAGGGTTATCATTAGAAACAGAGCTTAAAGACAGGACAGCTGTTTATAAATGCAAAAAAATACATGGTTTATAATGGTCAAATAGAGAGCTACCCCTCATGTACTTACATGTGATAGCTTATTCTAAAAAGTTACCAGCCACATTCTAAGAAAATTGAAAAGAAAAACCTGGGTTTAAAAAAAAAATGCCTCAAAAAGTTTAATAATTCATAAGAGCATGAGGAATTGAATGCTTTTTAGTCTGAATTTCAAACAGATTGCTCAGATAAACTTTACTTTTTATAAGTACTTTTATCATACATATGCTAGATCTCTGTTTCCATTCTCTTGGCTTTCCAAGTATATATGCACTCCTTTTGCATTAAGACTTAAAGGCAATGTGTCACTCAAAACTTTATCTGCCAGTTAAAACTAGGTAGCAACACATATCCTTTTTTTTCTAATCTGATTTTATTTTCTGATTAGATTATTTTATTCTCTTTTCTGAACATGATTATGGGGCGGCCATCTTTTTTGAGCTGCTCTTGACATAGTTTACAAGGCATTAAAAACATTGCTTTACAGAAGCCACATGAGCCATGAGCCATGAGCAATGGTCAGGAGGGGATCTCATGGACTTATATGGGAGAGCTTTCTAGGCATGCTCTATGACCTGTGCAGAGGTCATTGTACAAGGGAAGAATAGATAGGCTTTGACAATCACCTATTGTGAATGGTGGGTCCTGTATTATCTATACACAGAGATGATATCTCCTTATCACCATATTACAGGCAGGATTAGAATTATATATAACTGTAGTAATGTGATCTGTACAAACTAAGAAGTGGCATCTGCTCTGAAGAGGGGAGGATGTCTGGTTGACAATAAAAGTACATAAATTGATGAAAACACCACTGAAATGGTTCGGGAACAGCATGGGTAGGATGGCTGGATGCATCTTGGACTCCCAGGTCACTGCTGGGAATGATGTTGTCCGAGTAGTATGCCAGTTTTACAGACTGACAATAATATGCACAAAACTGAAGTTAAAATTGAATTTAGAGGAAAAATTGTTAGGAAACATTTGTGCATATAAGTGAAAGTTCTGCCAAAAATTGCAAGGAAGAGGCACTCCGATACAACCTGTATATCACATAAAGGAGGGCCTCATTCACATTGTGGTACAATTGTTCAGGTAGTGGGACTCATACACTCATAAAGCCTATGCACTAAGAGAAAGGGCTGACAAAAATTATAAGGAACTGGCACACCAATACACCCTTTATTGCACATAAAGGTAGGGCATAATACACACCCTTGAAAAATTATGATTGATGGCCTGCTGGAGACCCTCAAAAACATTAGGAGCAAGGGCCTGCTGGTGACCCTCTAAAATATTAGGGGTGAGGGTCTGCTGTTGCTGAGCTGACCATCTAAAATATTTTGAGCGAGGGCCTGCTGCTGAGCTGACCATGGAAAAAATTATGGGAGAAGGCCTGCTGCTGGGCTGACCATCGAAAAAATTATGGTTGAGGGCCTGCTGATGAGCTGACTCTCTAAAACATTAGGTGCAAGTGCCTGCTGCTGATCTGACCACAGAAAAAATTATCGGCGAGGACCTGCTGCAGTGCTGACCATCGAAAAAATTATGGTTGAGGTCCTGCTGCTGAGCTGACCCACTAAAACATAAGGAGCGAGGGCAGCCTAATAATCATGTTGATATGATGGAGGAGGACGAGAAAAGGAAGACTGAACCATATACCCTTTTTTGTTGTGGAAGGGGCGCATGGAAATACAGTGTATTCAATACACCATAAAAGCCGCATTTAAAGTGCCTTTATGTTCAGCCGCTTTCCTCTGAGTAGAGAATTCTCTGGCAATCCAGGCCTTGTTCATTTGTATAAGAGTCAACCGGTAAGCATTTTCAGTTGACAGATGGATGTGCTTATCAGTTATTATGCCCCAGCAGCACTAAATACCCGCTCTGAAAAAATATGGGCGGCAGGGTAGGTCAGCACCTTCAAGGCGTAGCGCGTCAGTTCGTGCCATGTGTCCAGCTTGGACACCCAATAGTTGAAAGGCATAGAGGGATCATTGAGGATGCAGACACGGTCTGCTACATACTCCTTCACCATCTTCCAAAATGTTTCCCTCCTTGCGACAGTAGGCTGCGCATCAAGGTGAGGGTACTGGCGGGGTGTCACAAAACTGTCCAAGGCCTTGGAAAGTGTTTCCCTGCCCCTGTATGAACTGCTGTGTTTTCCCCTCGTCTTCCCTCCTTGGTTACCCAAGGAACTACGTACTCTGTCGCCAGCGTTGTCAGCTGGAAATTTTTGGAGCAATTTTTCCACAAGGACCTTCTGGTATTGCACCATTTTGCTAGCACTCTCCACCACAGAAATGAGAGATGAGAAGTTATCTTTGTAGTGGGGTTCGAGAAGGGTGAAGAACCAGTAATCGGTGTTGGGCAAAATGGTTATAACGCGTGGGTCACAGGAAAGTCATCCTGGCATAAAGTCAGCCATGTGTACCAGAGTCCCAACAGACAAGACTTTGCTGTCCTCATCAGGAGAATAACTTAATCTCATAATCCTCTTCCTCCTCTTCTGTCCATCCATGCTGAACAGATGCAATAAACCTGCTATGTGTACTACTCTCTGTAGTGAAGGCAACCATCTCCTCTTCATCATCATCCAATTCTCACTGAGAAGACGAAATGAGGGTGGTCTGGCTATCACCCTGTGTACTGTCTTCCCCAATTTCCACCACTTCCACATGCAAAGCATCCGCCTTTATTGTGAGCAGCAAGCGTTTCAGTAGACAGAGGTGGGATGGTTACACTGATAATAGTGACATCGTTGCTAACCATCTGTGTTGATTCCTCAAAGTTGCACAAAACCTCACAGAGGTCAGACATCCATGTCCACTCATGGCTAGTGAAGAGTGGAAGCTAGCTGGAAACATGTTGCAGCTGGTATTCCACTACTTCCCTCTGCTGCTCACAAAGCCTGGCCAACATGTGGAACAAGCAGTTCCAGCACGTAGTCACGTCGCACAACAGTCGGTGAGCTGAAAGCCACAAGGGCTGCTGCAGCGTTAACAGACCGGCTGAAGCTGTGGACGACTTTCCACACAAGCGGCGCGCCTTCACTAGTAGCTCCTGCAAATTGGGGTAGCTTTTGATAAACCGCTTAACTACAAATTTTAAGACGTGGGCTAGGCATGGAATGTGTATCAGGTTGCCGAGCTCCAAAGCCGCCACCAAGTTATGGCCATTCTCAGACAGAACCATCTACCTCATAAAAACACTAATCGCTGTTCCCCACCAACTTCTTCTTCTGACTGTGGATGCTCAAGAGTTTGGGAATCAGGGCACAAGATCTCCTCATGTCCCTCTTCAAGTGGGCTTGGCGAGAGGCCCAAAATAAGGAATGGCTATGAAAAGAGCTCTGCAGAATATCGGAGTGTGGGATCAATTGTTTGCAAAAACTCTCCATGGTGGGAGGAAGGCTGATCAGGGTGAGGATTCTATTGATTAGACTCTTGGCTACTGAGATTGGACTTTGTGGAAGCATTATCTGCTGCAATCCAATCGACCACCTGCTCGCACTGGTCTGACTTCGAGAGTGGTGTTCTGCGCCGCCCTGGGACATGAAGCTAGGTATCATGGATGAGTGTGTTTCTTGTGCTCTGCCAGCAGGCACAGTTTCACCGCACCCAGGGCCACGGTCTCTGCGTGCTCCATCAGCAGCACGGCCACTTTCCTGTCCCTCACTGCTCACCTTCATTATATTTAATGGTATATATGCTTGCAAGTATGTCACACGTACAGTAGCGCAGTTTTATTAATTGTATGCGCAAATAAATTACAGTCAATGTCACAGATATTTGGGATGCGGAAACGTTATACAGGAGATGTAAAATATAAGAGTGAAACTGGATTGCACATCCTCAATACTATACTTTTATCTAATGACTGCTTCTCAGCATAATAACATTGCTACTCAGCGCAAGTTATAGTATACCTACCCTTATGTTGCATGCTGTACGTGAGGCATTGGTATACAATTTGATCAAAAAGTATAGGCACACTCACCACGACAAGGTTGCCTCTTTGAATAGGAACCTACTCTAAATTTGTCGCAGTGCTCCGCGAAGACAACCGGCACCGCAGCACTGCACCAGGAAGCAGCGGGACCAAGCAGTCAAACAACACCCCCGCTGTCTAGCAAAGCCACCCTGGCACTTGGTCCCACCAACCCATCAGCACAGCACCAAAGCACCAATGGCCGCCACGCAGCACTGCACCATGTGAACAGGTGTGAAACTCCTCTTATCACATACTCTCAACAACTCCAACTGAGAGGAGGTAGTAATTTATACACACTTATGCAGACTCCTGCTACTTAAAAACACCTGGGCTGAATGGGGAAGAGTGCTTATACCAGAGGGGGAAACAGCATAGATTCTACAAAATGTGTAAAATATAAGAGTGAAACTGGATCTCACATCCTCAATACTATGCTTTTATCTAATGACTGCTACTGTGTGAATTGACCTACCAGCCCTGAGTCTCTGAGAGTAGGTAACAAGGTGAGCTTTAACAACTGTTCAGATGGTGCGGTGCTGTGGGGCCATCGGTCGCCAGGCAGTGCTGCACCAAATTTAGAGTAGGTCCCACTCTAAGAAGCAACCTTGACGCATGAGTGGGCTTATGCCTTTGGATCAAAATGTACAATAATGCCTCTTATATAGAATGCAGTATAGGGGGCCTTACATTAAATATTGAGCTGAGAAGCGAATTTAATTGTGCTGAGAAGCAGTTATAGATCAAAGCAAAGCTTGTGGATGTGCGATCCTACACTTTTTTTTTTTTTAAATCATGTATAAAAAATTCTGGGCAGGATCAGCACTCCTCCCATTCAGTACAGGTGCTTTTAAATAGCAGTAGCCTGAATATATGTGTGAATTGACCTACCAGCCCTCAGTCTGAGTCTCTGAGAGAAGGTAGCAAGGTGAGCTTTAACAACTGTTCACATGGTGTGTTGTTGTAACGCTGCACTGGTGGGGCCCGGTGCCAGGTTGGCATTGCCAGACAGCAGGGGTATTGTTTGGCGGCTGGGGCTGGTCCAGGGCTGTGAGGCCGGCGGTCCCCAGGCAGTGCCGCACCTAATTTAGAGTAGGACCCACTCTAAGAGGCAACCTTGACGCTGGTAGTGGGCTTATGCCTTTTGATCAAAATGTACACTAATTCCTCTTATATAGCATGCAGTATAGGGGGTCGTACACTAAATATTGCACTGATAAGTGAATTTAATTGTGCTGAGAAGCAGTTATAGATCAAAGAAAAGCTTGTGGATGTTCGATCTTATTCTCTTTTCTCTTTTTTTAAATCAATATTATACAGGAGATGCAGCGCAGGTAGTGTTACTGTCCGCAGCATCTACGGAAAAAGTACACTGGATGTCACAGATATTTTTAGGATGCTCAATTGTTATACAGGAGATGTAGCGCAGGTAATATAACTGTCCGCAGAAGACACCATCTACGGAAAAGTACACTGGATGTCACAGATATTTTTACTATGCGCACACGTTAAACAGGAGATGTAGTGCAGATAATGTTGCTGTCCGCAGCTTCTATGGAAAAAGTACACTGGATGTCACAGATATTTTTACGATACACAAACGTTATACAGGAGATGTAGCTCAGGTAATGTAACTGTCCGCAGAAGACATCGTCTATGGAAAAAGTACACTGGATGTCACAGATATTTTTAGTATGCACACACATACGTTAAACAGGAGATGTAGTGCAGATAATGTCGCTGTCAGCAGCATCTATATAAAAAGTACACTGGATGTCACAGATATTTTTAGAATGCGCACACGTTAAATGGGAGATGTAGCGCAGACATTGTCGCTGTCCGCAACGTCTATGGAAAAAGTACACTGAATGTCACAGATATTTTTAGTATGCACACACATTAAACAGGAGATGTAGTGCAGATAATGTCTCTGTCCACAGCATCCACGGAAAAAGTACTCCAGATGTCACAGTTATTTTTAGGATGCGCACATGTTAAACAGGAGATGTAGCGTAGATAATTTCACTGTCCGCAGTGCCTACGGAAAAAGTACACTGGATGTCACAGATTTTTTTAGGCTGCACACACGTTAACTGGGAGATGTCTGCAGCGGCAAAAACAATTCCACGCTATTTAGCGCAGATTGCGCTAAAAACATACATTGCTGCCAGACACAACAATAGTCCTTAAAATAACTTTTGGGTCTCTAACAATTGCATGCAATTTAGCGCAGGTTGAGCTAAAAATATATATTGCTGCCAGAAACAACAATAGTCCTTAAAATGACTTTTGGGTCTCTAACACCAACCCTGCCTAACAGAAAAATTTAATCAAATTCTTTACACTATCTGTCCCTTCTACAGCACAGCTATCCCTGACTAAGACTGAGCCGAACCACATGTCATCGGGTGCTTTATAGCACCTGATGACCGTTTCAGCCAGCCAATCACTGTAATGCCAGTAACCAATATGGCTACGGCATTACAGTGAGTGGCAGTACTTACCTGCACGTTTATTGGCTGCGTAGCAGCCAACAAGCGTGCGGGGAGGAGACTCGAGCATCGCGCTCGAGCACACGCATGCTCGCTCAACACTACTGAAGACACATTCCTTTAATATAGATTCTATATAGATGTGTCCTTCCTTACTTTGTCCCTTGATTCAAAATATCCCGAGATAAATTGCAGATGAATATTAGTTTCCGTTTTCTCACATTCCGTTTGCGGTCCGTATGCGAACCATTCACTTCAATGTGTCCGCTAAAACAACAAAAGGTACTAAGTATGCATCCTGTTTCCGTATTTCTGTATTTCCATTCCGTTCAAAGATAGAACATTTCCTATTATTGCCCACAAATCACGTTCTGTGGCTCCATTCACATCAATAGTTCCGCCCAAAAAATGGAATGCATACGGAATGCATGCGTATGTCTTCCGTATCCTTTCCATTTTTGCGGAACCATCTATTGAAAATTTTATGCCCAGCACAATTTTTTAATGTACTCACTGTTTAAACATTATTGTTTGCTTCCGTTTCCGTTTGCGATCCGCAAGAAACGGATCACAGATGGAAACCAAATGGAAAATTGGATCGACAAAATGGAACGGAAGCGGAAGAGAAACATAAACACTACTGAAACAAAAAAAACTGAAAGACTGATACGTTTAAAACAGACCGCAAAACCATACGGTCATAAGCAGGAGACCTTACTGTAATGCTTTCAGTTATTCATTATAATTAACCATATAAGTACATTTATATCATAATATCTTTACATATACAACTCCAGTCTCCATGAAATCATGTGCAGAAAACCTGCATGATTCCACAGGGAGGCTTTACTACTGTCACCTGTGTGCTCCGTCATATTACAGAAATATTCTTCCCTAAAAACATTACAGCATTTCTTCTAGGCGAAAGAATATCTCTCAAACATGTAGTTTCATGGTACAGCCGCTATATGTCTCCATAAGATGTCAAAAACACACAGAGGTACAGTAAGATTTTATTGGCGCAATATTATAGCTCCTTATAACTCATAAACTGCTGTAATATGATTGTGTGCATACAGCCTGAAACTGCTGGTGTCAATACTTCTTTCAGATCACAGCTTGCTTTTTGGTCATATAGACTAGAAGAAGAGCAGAATGGGGAATGTTTATATTGATAGTTAAAGACTGAAATAGTTAAAAACATTTCTAGTTATGATAGATTTTTAATATATATGATATATAGTATTAATAATAATGATGAACACATTTCTTGCAATTTGTTTTAAAGTCCGATTCGTTGAATATTTGAAAAAAAAAAAAATATTTGCGTTCGAATACGTTCTACACAAATCAAAGTTGCTCCAATTGTCCTAAAAATGACATTATATACTGTGTGTGTATATATATATATATATATATATATATATATATAAACACCCTCTATTCTCAGATTTTATAGGAAAATATATTACTGTATCTTTTTCTTTTTTTTCTTTACAAAATTTTGCAGTTTCTCGCAACGCTCCCTAAGCTCTTGAATGAAATAAAAGCAATAGCGACTAATTTCACAGGACCCAGCCTTCCCAGAGCCATAACTTTTTTATTTTTATGTTCACATATATGTTTGTTTGTTTTTAGGACAAGTTTTACTGGGTTGGAATTGAAAAGAAAACACAATTCTGTCCTAGTTTTATGGGAACTTTTTAATGTTGTTCCTTATGCGGTAAAATTGACCTGTTAGCTTTATTCTCAATACGATTACAATGATACTTCACTTGTACAGTTTTTCTTGTGTTTTAATACTTTTAATATTGAAAAGCTTTGAAAAATTGTCCCTTCGAGGGAAGATGTTGTTTAACCCTTTTAAGCCCAGAGGGTTTTTTTTGGCGTTTTCTTTTTGCGCTCCCTGCCTTCCAAGAGCCATAACTTTTTTTTTTTTTGTCTGTTCACATACCCGTATAAGGGCTTGTTTTTTGCGGGACAAATTGTACTTTCCAACTCCACCATTTAATATTGCATATGATGTAGTGAGAAGCAGGAAAAAAATTCCAAATGGGGTGAAATTGCAAAAAAAAAAAGCAATTCCATCTCAGTTTTACGGGTTTTTAAATTCTGACGTTTGAGGTGTGATACAACTGACCAGTTGACCAGTTTTATTCTACAGGTCAGTACAAATCCGGCGATAGCTAATATGTATAGCTTTTCTTGCGATTTAATAGTGATAAAAAAATTCTAAAGTGGGAAAAAATCTGTTTTAATTTTTGTCGCTATATTTTGACCCCTATAACTTTTTTGTAGTTATGTGTACTGAGCTGTATCGGAGCTCTTGTTTTGCGGGGAAATCTGAACTTTTCATTGATACCATTTAGGGGTGTGTATGACTTTTTGATCACTTTTTATTTAATTTTTTGTAGAAAATGAAGTGACCAAAAATGGTGAATTGGCCACCCACGGCTATGGTGCCCGCAGCGAGCAGGAGCGGGTGCCATCTTTAAAGTCCCGCCAGATGACGTAGATCTACGTAAGTGGGCGTTAAAGGGTTAAACACACGTGGTGTTATGACAAGAAGACAGTGGCCTTGCCGCTGTTTATACACATACATATGATAATGTCAAAAGTAAGAGTGGCTCATTTTGTATAAGCATCCAAAAATTATGCATTAACTGTGGCAGGATGCCTACTCGTTTTCATACATACACATGTATTAACAGTCAGAAGTAACAGTGGCTTGTTCTAAATAAGCCTGGAAAAAGTCTCCCTTTTAATTGGTACAGTGTGGACGTGGAAGGGGTAGATTATTGTGGCATGTGGTGGCAAAAGTTGAGGTAACTGTAGCAGCAGAGCATGAAACAGACAAGGCAGTAAATGTGTGTAGTAGTAGACGTGGCAGAAGTGCTAATGGAAGGGACAGTAGGTGATTAGCAGCAAGGAATAGCAGCTGTGGCAGTTGCAACAATGTCAGCAGCAGCCATACAGGCCAAAACATGATGGTACACAGGCAGTGGCAAAATGGGTCACAGTCAGGGCAGATCTATTAATATACCTCAGCCAGAAGAGTGAGAAAATCCTCAGAGATCTATGTATTGTTCATTTTGACGGGACAACTTTGTCAATTTCGGTGTCACAATGCCCTTGCCTTGCTGAAAACCCTCTCCCAGATGACACTGTAGGCTGGGCAAGAGAAAACAGAAAGCATAATGGGCTAGTTTGGGCCACTGTTCTAGTCTGCTTGCCAGTATTCAAGTAGGACTGAACCTGGATGTTGAGGCGGTAGGTCTCATTTTGTTGATTTGCCTCAACCTGGTGCAGCACATTGAAAAGTTTCTCTATCGTGTTGATGATATTGAATTGGCTGTTGCTGCCTGGCGTCTGCTGCTTTTACAAACTGGATTCCAAAAAAGTTGGGACACTAAACAAATTGTGAATAAAAACTGAATGCAATGATGTGGAGATGGCAAATGTCAATATTTTATTTGTAATAGAATGTAGATGACAGATCAAACGTTTAATCCGAGTAAATGTATAATTTTAAAGGGAAAATATGTTGATTCAAAATTTCACGGTGTCAACAAATCCCAAAAAAGTTGGGACAAGTAGCAATATGAGGCTGGAAAAAGTAAATTTGAGCATAACGAAGAGATGGAAGACAAATTAACACTAATTTGGTCAATTGGCAACTCATTTGGGTATAAAAAGAGCTTCTCAGAGTGGCAGTGTCTCTCAGAAGCCAAGATGGGTAGAGGATCACCAATTCCCACAATGTTGCGCAGAAAGATAGTGGAGCAATATCAGAAGGGTGTTACCCAGCGAAAAATTGCAAAGACTTTGCATCTATCATCATTAGCTGTGCATAACATCATCCGAAGATTCAGAGAATCTGGAACAATCTCTGTGCGTAAGGGTCAAGGCCGTAAAACCATACTGGATGCCCCTGATCTCCGGGCCCTTAAAGGACACTGCACCACAAACAGGAATGGTAATGTAAAGGAAATCACAGAATGGGCTCAGGAATACTTCCAGAAACCATTGTCAGTGAACACAATCCACCATGCCATCCGCCGTTGCCAGCTGAAACTCTACAGTGCAAAGAAGAAGCCATTTCTAAGCAAGATCCACAAGCTCAGGCGTTTTTACCGGGCCAGGGATCATTTAAAATGGAGTGTGGAAAAATGGAAGACTGTTCTGTGGTCAGACGAGTCACGATTCGAAGTTCTTTTTGGAAATCTGGGACGCCATGTCATCCGGACCAAAGAGGACAAGGACAATCCAAGTTGTTATCAACGCTCAGTTCAGAAGCCTGCATCTCTGATGGTATGGGGTTGCATGAGTGTGTGTGGCATGGGCAGCTTGCATGTCTGGAAAGGCACCATCAATGCAGAAAAATATATTCAACATATGCTCCCATCCAGACGTCATCTCTTTCAGGGAAGACCCTGCATTTTTCAACAAGATAATGCCAGACCACATTCTGCATCAATCACAACATCATGGCTGCGTAGGAGAAGGATCCGGGTACTAAAATGGCCAGTCTGCAGTCCAGATCATTTACCTATAGAGAACATTTGGCGCATCATAAAGAGGAAGGTGCAACAAAGAAGGCCCAAGACGATTGAACAGTTAGAGGCCTGTATTAGACAAGAATGGGAGAGCATGCCTATTTCTAAACTTGAGAAACTGGTCTCCTCGGTCCCCAGATGTCTGTTGAGTGTTGTAAGAAGAAGGGGAGATACCACACAGTGATGAAAATGGCCTTGTCCCAACTTTTTTGGGATTTGTTGACACCATGAAATTCTGAATCAACATATTTTTCCCTTAAAATGGTACATTTTCTTAGTTTAAACTTTTGTTCCGTGATTTATGTTCTATTCTGAATAAAATATTAGAAGTTGGCACCTCCACATCATTGCATTCAGTTTTTATTCACGATTTGTATAGTGTTCCAACTTTTTTGGAATCCGGTTTGTAGTATTGAAGAAGCTGGGAGGGGCCTCAGATGCACTGGCAGCTGGCATCTGCTAGCCGGAAGCTTTGACAAGCAGTGTTTCCTGTCAATGAAATAATTTGGCCTCACTTTTGGTAGTAGGACAACATTACCTCATTTTGCTTAGATAGCAAGGGTCTACAATACTGGCTATCAAGTAATCATCTGACTGCTTAATGTGATTGATACAGCTGTCAGTACATAAGAAAGCAAGCACACAGCTTTCCTTTCCGGCAAGGGTGCCCAAGGAGCACTTTTGGCTCCACCCCCACTGAGATGATTGGGTCTCATGGCTGGTGTCATTGTCATCATCATCATCATTATCATCATCCTCCTGCTCCACTAACACAAACTTCCAATTTTCCAATGGCAGCTCATCATCATCCATAGGACTTTCACCTTTTGAATCCCCAACTGTTACAGGGTGGCCAGCAAGCGGCATAAGTTGTCCTTCTTTCACTGTCGTCTCTTGTATCTGTGTCTATCTAGTCTAACATAAATATAAGGGCAATTACATTTTTGCATTCTGCAGTTGTCCCTACTGAAAAATTTTGGGGCCTCTTCGAAAGGCTTCAGTACATGACAGATGTCTCTGATGACCTGCCACTTCCTGACCTTGAGATAAGACATGCTCTGTGCTGAGGTGGTCTGCTGCATACCAAAATCATCCATGGCTTTCCACTGATCCTACAGACGCTTTAGTATATGCAAAGTAGGATCCCACAAGTTGGAAGGTTGCGTACTAAGTAATATAATGGCAGACCATTCTGTTGCTTCAAGTCCAGGACAATGTTTCTTGCTACCTAAGAATGGCTGAAATGCGAGAAAAATCTCCTGGACATTGCCAGCAACTTCTGCAAAACAGTGTACTTTATTAAAAAGCATTATATGACTAGGTGTATCATGTGCGCTATGCAGGGAGTATGGGTTATTTATCTTAAATGCAGTGCAGCCACAATGTTCTGACGAGTGTTGCTGACCTGACCACCTTGCCCATTTGGAGTTGACGGGATAGTTGCTGCTTGATGCACTTTAGCAAATGAGCGGCTGGAAGGCTACTCTAGCCTAGTCTAATCATATGTAACATCACATGGAAATGGCACACTTTAAACATGTGATAGGAGGGAGGGAAACTGGGAATGTCGCTCTGCCCTGCTGCTGTTGGGTACAGGAGAATGTCCATTGAGGAGACTGTTGTGGGAACCAGGCTGAAACAAATGTGGAAATGTCAGTAGGACCTGGCATACTTGCTACGTTATTACCTTGTTGTAAAAAACATTAACCCAATGGGCTGTGAAATAAATGTTTGGTCTCTGCCCGTTTCAGCTGTTCTAGGTGTCCACTGTAATGTACCACTTGCTACAAGGAGCTGCCCATGTAAGAGTACAAGGTAGGGATGTAATTTTTCAAGAAATAATGATGGCTAGGTATCTTCCGGCAAAGGCTAAGTGCATGTCATCAGCTCCCTAAAGGCAGAGGACTTTACTAAGTGGTATAGCAGAGACTGCACCACCAGCAACTTAGCCAAGTGGAAGCTAATATCGTGGACCTGCAGATTACTGGGCATGTAGAGTAATTTCCTGGCCACATAATCCATTATTGATGGTTGACGACAACAAGGAGTAGTTACACTGTACTGTACATGGAAGTGGCCTGGCTGCTGCAAATGAGACTGAGAGAAGGACACTATTGTTGCTTTAGCTGGTGGCTTCTTCTATTTCCGACTGGATGGGGTGATTCCGCTACATTTGCTGTACTAGAGTAGTGGTGCCCATGTTTGTGTTTGAATGCCCACAGCTTGTTTTAAACCTGAAGATCTTGCTCATGGCAATGCGTTTGTCTTCGGCACTGTGGAGAAAAACTGCCAGATGAAAGATACTCACACACAGAGCTAGCTGCAGATGAGCTTGGCTTTAATCTGGCATGTTTTGGGCCTGTGTGAACAGTATCAGTGACATCACCAGTTCCCAAAGCGAATGTAGCCCTGGCAGTTGTTTGGAAGGTTTTGATTATATGTTGCCTCTTCTTTTTATTCCTGTCTCTTCTACCACTCTCCTCCTCTGATGTTACCTCCTCTTCAGCACCCTGATCCAGCTCCCAGGTCCTGTCCAAAACATCTCATCATAAATAGAGTTCTCACCATCCCTTCCACTTTTTTCAGACTGTGAAATGTCAATTTGAGCTCCTTGATCCCCCTCCCGATTCCTTGCTCTGTATTTAAACCAAGTGCCAATGTTGCTTCCACTGCTGCTACCACCACCACCTTGGCTAAGGGTTCCACTACCACCACTAACACAGTTATGCATGAGGTTCCCCACCTCTCCCCGAAACCCCTCCTTATGACAGTCCAAATGATGATTTTTCTCACACAACAAATCAACAGGGAGACTCTTATTTTCCATTGTGTGTGGTGGGCTATTGTTGCATCTTATTAGGAAAAAAGAAGGTGCTCCAGTAGGAGGGGACAGTGATGACAGTGAGGTTACAACTGAAAGGCTTCTCTGGGGTTTGCAAAGAGAAGGAGCAGAAGGAATTACCGCTGGCTCCAAGGCATGGTTTCAGACTCAGAAGTGACTTCCACTACATCATGAGGAGGAGTGAGCTATCCAGTCCACAATCTCATCTTGTTTGTTATCAATAATAATTTTGTATTATTTAGAAGCCAGGGAGAAATGTGTCCTTCTACTATAACTACTACTACTGCTACTTTTTGATGGATTAAAGGCTGATTATGAAAAGACGAAGAATGAGTCATGGATCTTTAGTTTTGCACTCTTCCATTTTACAGGCATTATTATAAAGCCTGCAAATAAAAAGTCACAGGTTTGGCGTGCACACAGATTATTGAATGATTGCAAAATTTGTGTTTATCTGTACTTTAAAGACAGAGGTGCAATTAAACATCCAGAATTCTTCCCCTTCCAGAAAATACTACACACTGGTATTGAAAATTGACAATGGTAATATTGCAATTTTGCAGTAAAACATGCTTGAATTACATTCTCTGATGCAGTAATACTGGCCCTAAACTAACATTCAGGTGTGACAATGCCATATTTTTGCAGTGATGATAAACATTTTTCAACTGTATGCTGTGATGCAAGTTAATGAGTTCAATAGCACTGTAATAATTTGCATTACTGATGTGAAATGCTTATGATGTGACTGTACCTTATACACCCCTTACCTTGCAGCAATGCATGTGTTCAGTCACGTGGCTATAGTAATAGTATTAGGATTGCCATATTATTTTTTTCTTTTATTGCAGTAAAATTACTAAAAATGGTAAATTTGACAGTGAAAAACATATGCTGCTGTACCCTATGCAAAACTATATTTTGCACCAATGTAAGTGTTCAGTAGAGATGTCGCGAACATAAAATTTTCCTTTCACAAACGGCGAACGCGAACTTCCGCAAATGTTCACGGATGGGCGAACCGCCATAGACTTTAATAGGCAGGCGAATTTTAAAACCCACAGGGACTCTTCCTGGCCACAATACTGATGGAAAAGTTGTTTCAAGGGGACTAACACTTGGACTGTGGCATCTCGGAGGGGGATCCATGGCAAAACTCCCACGGAAAATTTCGTAGTTGACGCAGAGTCGGGTTTTAATCCATAAAGGGCATAAATCATCTAACATTCCTAAATTGTTTGGAATAACGTGCTTTAAAACATCCAGTGTGTGTGTATATGATCAGGTATGATGTTGTATCGATCAGGTAGTGTAAGGGTTACGCCCGCTTCACAGTGACAGACCAAACTCTGACAGACCAAACTCCCCGTTTAACGCACCGCAAACAACCGAAAACAGTCCATTTGCACAACTGCAAACTCCCCATTTGCACAAGGTTGGATACCAAGCTAGCCATGTCCCGTTCCTTGTCCTCACTGACCTCATTGAAGGTCTCTTCCTCCACCCAGCCATGTAAAACACAAGGGTCCCCGAAACGTGACAACAAGCCCCCTGGGACGCCTTTTGTGGTTGGTCTTCCACCTCCTCAAAGCCACCTTCCTCCTCTGACTTCTCTTCTTCAGACTCCTCTCTCTGCGTTGCCGCAGGTCCAGCAATCGACGACGACAAGGCTGCTTCTGGTGATGATGGTGGCCACAACTCTTCCTCTTCATGCTCCTCTACGGCCTAATCCAGCTCTCTTCGCAGGGCACGCTCCAGAAAAACGAATATGGGATGAGGTTGATGATGTTGCTTTGGGTTTGACTGACCAGGTTTGTCACCTCGACAAAAGGATGCATGAGTCTAAAGCCATTGTGCATGAGCGTTCAGTAACGCGGCCAAAAAAATACCCAGCTCCGCAGAGGCTGTCCTCTTTTTTTTAAATTAAAAAAAATCTGTTCTTACCAATTTAATCTCTGTTTTGTCCCCTTTCAGGGGCTGGTGTATGGAATAGATTTTAGGAACTGGGAGATGAAAAAAGATGATTGGCCGGTCCTATTCCTTCCAATTTGGGGCACTGCGCGTGCGCCGCGCAATGTACTGTGCCACCAATACAAATAGTGTGAACTACTATTCTTACTATTTTAATCTTTGTTAAGTCCCCTATTAGGGGACGTGTATTAAATTGAATCCTTGCATGGGGAGATAGAGAAAAAAGCTTGCTCTGTCCGCTTCCTTCCAATTTTGGGCACTTGCAATGGAATTTGCCACCAATGTAACTAGTGTTAACTAAGTACTATTCCTATCAGTTTTATCTCTGTTTTGTCCCTTATCAGGGCCAGGGTCGGTGTAGTGAATAGATATTTGGAACCAGGAGATGGAAAAATACCCATGGTCGGTCCGCTTTGTTTGAATTTTAGGTCACTGCGTGTGCGCCGTGCATTGTACTGTGACACCCTATATGAGTGGTGGGCACTGGCAGTGGGCACAGTACAGTCTGTGGGCCTGACACACACTGGCAGGCAACTGCAATTATATTAAAGGGTAAAAATTAAATGACATTTTTATCTGCAAGGTACTCTGCCACCCTATATGAGTGGTGTGCACACAGTACAGTCTGTGGGCCTGCTGCCTCTTAGACACGTGCAGGCAACTGCGCTATATTTATAGACAAAATAAATAAAAGCAGACTGATGTACCAGCCCTAATAAGGGCTTTTTGGGGTGCTGTCAGGACGCTGTCCTTACAGCCGATGGCCCCTTTCACTTGAGCGAGTTTTCCGCGTGGGTGCAATGCGTGACGTGAACGCATAGCATCCGCACTGAATCCTCACCCATTCATTTCAATGGGTCTGTGTACATGAGCGTTTTTTTTCACGCATCACTTGTGCGTTGCGTGAAAATCGCAGCATGTTCTATATTCTGAGTTTTTCATCCAGTCCTAGCCCCATAGAAGTGAATGGGGCTGCGTGAAACACTTATTGCATCCACAAGCAAGTGCGGGTGCATTGCTTTTTTCACTGATGGTTGCTAGGAGATGTTGTTTGTAAACCTTCCATTTTTTATCACGCGCGTGAAAAACTTATAAAAACACATTGCAACCTCTCGTAAAAAACTGATCAACTGAATGCAATCGCAGACAAAACTGAATGGCTTTGCCTGTGAAATCATACAGTTTTCACTGAACGCATCCGTAACGCATCCGGACCTAATCCAGACATGCTCGTGTGAAAGAGGCTGATGAGTCTTTCAGGACTGGAGTGGACACAGAACACTGTCCTAGCTAACGCTCTCCCTATTAATTCAGCAGCAGCAGCACTCTCCCTGCTCTAACTAACACTGCAGCTTCAGAATGAATCCAAGATGGATGATGTCCTTGCTTTTTGATAGGAGGTGGGAGGGTCTGGGAGGGAGGGAATGCTGATTGGCTGGAATGTGTCTGCTGACTGTGAGGTACAGGGTCAAAGTTTGCTTAATTATGATGTATAGGGGGTGGACCGAACATCGCATATGTTAGCCTGCCGCGGTGAACGCGACTATGTGATGTTTACCGGGAACTGTTCACCGCCGAATAGTTCGGGACATCTCTAGTGTTCAGTAACACAGCTATAATACAATCAGATATCAAATTACAAACAATAAAAATAGCAACTGGTATCTAGAAAAAAAAAGTGTTATTCCTTGCAAGAATGTAATGAAACTTGTTTTTCCTGTTTGTTTTTTTTTTTTGCAGAAATCTGTTATGTAGAACTAGTTGCCAGAAGCTGATACACCTGTTAGTGATCATCTCTCATTGTCTCACTATTTTTACCTTATTGCAACCTTTAATATACCCCAAATACAGTATATTATCCCAAAGATATCTCTTTTCATTGCCCTATAATTTTCTTATATTGCCCTATGACAATTTAACAGTGGATTGATGTTTGGCAAACAAAACCACATTGCAGGAATGTTTTAGGAAGCAAGTAAAACATAGAATAACCTCCCTGTCTGCTGTCCCCCCAAATTGGCTGATACAGGCTTTATGTCAGCCTCTGAGCTTATTAGGGTGAGCCTTCTGCTTCACTTCCTCCCAGTGTCATGTCACCCTCCTCCTTCTTCTTCTTCTCTTGTGGCTTTGCCAACCAACATGAAAAGTAAAATGGAGCTGGGAGTCGTTTTATGTGATTTATTACAAACAAATAAAAAACCTTCAAATTCCTTTTGTGATGAATTTTTACTGAAATTTGTAACAAATCCGATTAGTTTGGAATCGATTCGCTCATCCGTATATAATAACAACTATTATTATTATTATTATTGTTATGATTATTAATAATAAAGTGTCTGTCTGAAGATCTCCAGGTTGAGGAAACAAATAAAGACAACACTGTTACAAGACGTCTAATAAGCTACAGTCCATATGTTTGTATGAAAGGGTCTTGTAACGGATCGACGGGCACCCCGACTGGGTACCTCCGTTGAAAGATGCTCCTAGCGCTCCTTGAGGATTCCAAGCACTCTAGCCGACACCACAACCACCAAATCGTAGAAGCATATGAATGCGGTAAACAGCCGAATAGGAAAAAACCATATGAAGAGGTTTACACTCCTAGCAGTCAAACAGGAACAGCATCCAATAAATCCCCCCAATAACGAGATGACACTTCGTTTTGAGGGTCAAGCAGAAACTCTCTATTGGATGGCAAAGCTTGGCCTTTTATGCAAGTCTTCCAGCCAGGGCTACTCCCCCGGGGACCTGATTGAGGACAGGCACAGAAAATACAGTGACCAATCAACATACAGCCAGATATATCCCAACCCCACATGCATGGTCCATTGTGCTTGCTAATTAGGTCACAGGCAATGTCCATTGTGGATGTTGATTAGGTCACAGGTAATGTCCATTGTGAATGCTGATTAGGTCACAGGCAATGTCCATTGTGGATGTTGATTAGGTCACAGGCAATGTCCATTGTGAATGTTGATTAGGTCACAGGCAATGTCCAATGTGGATGTTGATTAGGTCACAGCAATGTCCATTGTGAATGCCAACTGTCACTGGGGCCATAGTCACAGGGTAAGAGGCTGACAAGCAGGCCTCTCCAATGACCAGGGATAAATGGCAGTTTGTCACATATCTCCCCTTTGGGGGGGAGACTAACCAGGTACCTGACCTCCTGTCGGTCAGTGCCTACGTTAGTCGATCCACCAACCCACAATAGACAAATGCCAGAGTAGCCCACCCACAACAAACAGGTACAAGAGTGACCCACCCACAAGAAGCAGTTACTGCACCCGGATATTCCTCTGGGGTGCTGAGGCAACATGCTGTGGGGACTTGAGGGAGGGCAGAGGCCGACTGCACTCTGCCCAGCTGCCAGCTCTCCTACTGGTATAACCTGCAGGACTTCAGGCTCTGGACAGGGGACAAAGGGAGGGCAGAGGCCGACTGCATTCTGCCCAGCTGCCAGCTCTCCTACTGGTATAACCTTCAGGACCTCAGGCTCTGGACAGGGGACAAAGGGAGGGCAGAGGCCGACTGCACTCTGCCCAGCTACCAGCTCTTCTACTGGTATAATCTGCAGGACCTCAGGCTCTGGACAGGGGACAAAGGGAGGACAGAGGCCGACTGCACTCTGCCCAGCAGCCAGCTCTTCTACTGGTATAACCTGCAGGACCTCAGGCTCTGGACAGGGGACAAAGGGAGGGCAGAGGCCGACTGCACTCTGCCCAGCTGCCAGCTCTTCTGCTGGGGGGCTGGGAACATAGTCCGGCTCAGTAGCCAAGGGAACATGTGCGACAGTGGGAGTTAACATCGCCTCTGTTAACCCCTGGGCCAAGTTAGGTGTTAGCTGGGGAGGAGAGTTTGTACTTACCCCCTCCTCCTGTTGTCCCGGGGCGGGTAGTTGGGGATCTGGACAGGCTTTCCAGCATCCCTGTAGGTCAGGCACAGAGACCACGGTCCTATCTGCGCCGTCTGGGAGATTGGTGTCTCCCCTTGTTAGGGTAAGCTGCCTCTGGGGAGAGGGGGTGCTGTGTTCCTCTCCCTGAAACACAGACTGCCACTGGAATGGGAGACCGCCTGTCTCCACTCCCGTAACATTGTCCTGCTGCTGGAGAGAGAGACCAACTGTCTCTGCTCCCTGTAGGACACACTGCTGCTGGGGGGAAAGGACGACACCTTCGGCCCCCTGGACTTCACACTGCCGCTGGGGGGGACGACATCTTCGGCCCCCTGTAACTCACACGGCCGCTGGGGAGGAAGGACGACACCTTCGGCCCCCTGGACTTCACACTGCCGCTGGGGGGGAAGGACGACACCTTCGGCCCTCTGTAGCTCACACTGCCGCTGGGGGGGAAGGACGACACCTTCGGCCCTCTGTAACTCACACTGCCGCTGGGGAGGAAGGACGGCACCTTCAGCTCCCTGCAACTCACACTGCCGCTGGGGGGGGGGGGGGA
The DNA here is from genome assembly GCA_033119425.1 of Bufotes viridis. Lineage (NCBI taxonomy): Eukaryota > Metazoa > Chordata > Amphibia > Anura > Bufonidae > Bufotes > Bufotes viridis. Next base: position 409,058,935 of record CM065589.1, read on the forward strand.
ACGACACCTTCGGCCCTCTGTAGCTCACACTGCCACTGGGGGGGAAGGACGACACCTTCGGCCCTCTGTAACTCACACGACCGCTGGGGAGGAAGGACGGCACCTTCAGCTCCCTGCAACTCACACTGCCGCTGGGGGGGGAGGACGACACCTTCGGCCCTCTGTAACTCACACTGCCGCTGGGGGGGAAGGGCGACACCTTCGGCCCCCTGGGATATACACTGCCGCTGGGGAGGAAGGGAAACACCTTCAGCTCCTGGGGGTACACACTGCCGCTGGGGAGGAAGGGAAACACCTTCAGCTCCCGGGGGTACACACTGCCGCTGGGGAGGAAGGACGGCACCTTCATCCCACCGCTTGCCACCAACGTAACGGATCGACCGGCACCCCGACTGGGTACCTCCGTTGAAAGATGCTCCTAGCGCTCCTTGAGGATTCCAAGCACTCTAGCCGACACCACAACCACCAAATCGGAGAAGCATATGAATGCGGTAAACAGCCGAAGAGGTTTACACTCCTAGCAGTCAAACTGGAACAGCATCCAATAAATCCCCCCAATAACGAGACGACACTTCGTTTTGAAGGTCAAGCAGGAACTCTCTATTGGATGGCAAAGCTTGGCCTTTTATGCAAGTCTTCCAGCCAGGGCTACTCCCCCGGGGACCTGATTGAGGACAGGCACACAAAATACAGCGACCAATCAACATACAGCCAGATATATCCCAACCCAACATGCATGGTCCATTGTGCTTGCTGATTAGGTCACAGGCAATGTCCATTGTGGATGTTGATTAGGTCACAGGCAATGTCCATTGTGGATGTTGATTAGGTCACAGGCAATGTCCATTGTGAATGTTGATTAGGTCACAGGCAATGTCCATTGTGGATGTTGATTAGGTCACCGCAATGTCTATTGTGAATGCCAACTGTCACTGGGGCCATAGTCACAGGGTAAGAGGCTGACAAGGAGGCCTCTCCAATGACCAGGGATAAATGGCAGTTTGTCACAGGTCTGTTATCTGGTAGTGTACAAGATTGACAAGCATGATTAGTAGCTCATTATCAACATATTACTTCCAGTCAATGTAGGGAGAATTGCTCTTGCCATATACAGTATTAATAGAATATAATGTAAAACAAATGCAGTGAAGTGAAGAGGATGTCAGCAGTAAGTTTGTGTTGACGTCACTGATTATTTTGCCCTTCCTCTGATTCATCAGAACAATAACTCCCCAAAAACGGATGCTGTCTGTTAAGCATCCACCTTCACTCGGTCAGCATTTGGTCAGAAATCCATCAGTATTGCTAAAACAGAGATGACATGTGAATGGAATATTTGCATGTCTTCTGTGTTTTGTACCCACTCTTGCTTTTGGCTACCAAATCATAAGCCAATTCTGAGGGGAACATATAGGCCTAACAGCTTCTACACAGACAGGATATGTTGTGCGTCCCATTTTTCCTTCCTTCTGACAGATCAGAAGAAGGGTCAAATAAATGATGATGTCAGCCAGGCCAAAAGGAAAAATTGTGGCCCAGTCATGAAGTGGGGAGGGTGTGAACAGCATGAGAGGTACAAAGAGTAATCCTATGACATAGTGATGAGGTGGAAGCAGCATGAGAAAACCACAGAGTGGCACAATGACAGTGTAGAGGTGGCAGCAGCAGCATCAGGAGGAGGCCAGAGGGTTGCATAATGATGCTGTTGAGGTGAAAGCAGAATTACAAGACCACAGAGTGGCAAGGTGACAGAGTGGGGAGGTGAAAGCAGCATCAAGAGACCACAGAGTGGCAAGGTGACATAGTGTGGAGGTGACAGCAGCATCAGGAGACCACAAAGTGTCAAGGTGACATAGTGTGAAGGTGACAGCAGAATCAGGAGGTGGCAGCATCAAGAGACCACAGAGTGGCAAGCTGACATAGTGTGGAGGTGACAGCAGCATCAGAAGACCACAGAGTGGCAAGGTGACATAGTGTGGAGGTGGCAGCAGCATCAGGAGAACACAAAGTGATCCAGTGACAAAGTGGGGAGGTGGGTTGCAAAAAAACTACCAGCTGATGATTGTGGTTGAAAGAAGGATCACTTTGAATCAGATGTGTGGCGTCAGGTGGTTGGCAGCATCAGAATAGTATCTGAAGCATGTAGCCAGAAGAAAACGGTCTCATTTATCAAAGTGTTGGTGTAGCACCATGGATGATCTAGTCTGATGCATAAGGCATTGGTGGGTGGAAATCCTGGCTGATCCACGCCTGATTCATCTTGACAAATGTCAGTCTCTCCACATTTTGGGTGGACAGACGAGTTCTTCTTGGGGAAACTATGGCCCCGCCGCACTAAACACCCGCTCTGATGCCACACTACCGGCTGGGCAGGACAGCTTTTCCAGAGCAAACTCTGCAAGTTGCGGCCACAAATCCAGTTTGGCTGACCAGTAGTCCAGCGTATCTTCAATGTGGGGTGGCAGGGTTCTGTCCAAGTATGCCACCACCTGCTGGTTCAAGTGCTGCTCTAGGTCTAGCTGCTGCTGCTGTTGAGTACTTTCTTCCCTAGGCGGGTGAAGAAAGCTGCTCATCATCGACTCTAGACTTAAGTTGCTGCTGATGGAGCTGGAACTGCTCCTGCCACCCCACCCCTCCCCAGCAGCCATGGCAGAGCAACTTGAGTGCAGAGGCGCCCCCCCGGTCAGACCTGCGAGAGGATGGATGCTGGTGCAGATAGGCAGCGGTGAACTGACTTCAAAGGATGTCTCTATAGTACTTGTTTAGTTTGTTCTCTCTCTCAGTGGGCGTACAAAAGGCCCCCATTCTAGACCGGTAGCAAGGGGCCAACAAGGTAGAGAGACAGAAGTCACCCCTCTGCCGATTGGTGACAATTCGGCTGTCACTACTCATGTAAGTGAGCATACATCGTGCCATTGTGCAAGTGACTTGGACGGACCCCCTGCTTCCATCTCCACTGCATACTGCCACGGTGTGTCCAGGTCCTCTGTATCGTCTTCGTCATTGCCCTGTAGCTCCTCTGGCTGTTTCTGCTCCTCCTGTCCTGTCTTGGCTACACATTGCTTGGGCTTCAATGTCCTTCTCCTTCTCTTCCAGTTCAGCCCCCACAGGGCTCATGTGGCCGTGAGATGAAGGCGCCATGTCTCCTGTACCCTGACCAGCCATTGTTACCAGCATCTGTTCCAGGACATGCAGCAGTGGAATGACATTGTTCATTCTATAGTCCTGGCAACTGACAAATAATGTGGCCTCCTCAAAGGGCCTGAGAAAATGGCAGGTGTCATGCATGACCGGCCACTGGCTGATATCGAAGTTACACAGGGGAGTACTCCTATCCGCTTGCATTATCAAGAAATCATTGATGGCCTTTCTCTGTTTGTATAGTCGGTCCAACATATAGAGGGTGGCATTCCAACGGGTGGAAACGTCGCCTATTAGCCTATGTTGGGGGATGCCGTTCTGCTGCTGAAGCTCAAGGAGGGTGTGCTTTGCGGTATATGAGTAGCGGAAGTGCATGCAAAGTTTCCTGGCCATTTTTAGGATGTCTTGCAGATGGGTGGAAGACTTCAGGAACCGCTTGCAACTAGATTGAACACGTGTGCCATGCAGGGCACATGGCTCAGCCTTCCTTGACGTAGCACCTACACCATGTACTTCCCGTTGTCGGTCAGCATGGTTCCGATTTTCAGTTTTCGCAGAGAAAGCCAGTATTTGATTTCTTGATGCATCACACTGAGCAGTTCCTCCCCTGTGGGGCTCCGTTCGGCAAGACAAAGCAGGTGCAGAACAGCGTAACACAACTGAGCCCTGCAAATGTGGTATGCTGGAGAGGCACTGTGACTTGTCCCTGCAGTGGAGGCTAAGGAAATGGTGGAGGATAAGGAGGAAAAGGCAGACATTGTCGCAGGACCAACGACGTGACAACATGGAAGCGGAAGCAGCGTCACCAAGTTGCTGGTGTGGCTGTGCAGGAACCAAATTCACCCAGGGGGCCATAAAGGACATGTATTGTCCCTGACCATAGTTACAGCTCCACACGTCGGCGTTGCCATGTGCTTTGGCAGACACCGACAGGCTCAAGGACTGGCACACCTTCTGTTCTACATGTGTGTGCTGGTACGGCCTTTTTGGCAAAGAAAGGATGGCTTGGTACTCTCCATACAAACACAGAAATGCAACAACACTCTGCAACCAGCGCTATGCCCTGCCTCTATACTAGAAGTTATCAGAGGCGTTAGTGTACATTTTGATCAAAAAGTAATAAGCCACTCGCCGCGCCAAGGCCGCCTTTATGAGTGGTCCTAACGCTAAATCCTACCTGTTATGGGCCATGACAGCCACCTAAAATCCAGGGACTGGGGGCCCAGCATGCATGCTAGGATCCACCGTGCTTGTTAACCCTTTATGTTGCCATAACAGCCTCCATAATATCCAGGGACGCAGGTACCAATATGCATGCTGAGCCCACTGTGTACTCTTCCTGGAGCCAGATGGCTATTAGTAGGTACTCTCAACCTCTGCTCGGCACAAGCCATCAGTTCTCTGAAAGGTGCAGAGTCCACCACTTGGAAATGGAGGGACTGAAGCACCAGCAACTTTGACAGGAGCACATTCAGCTTCTGCGCCATTGGATACGTGCATGCACACTGTTGTCTCTTGGCAATCGCTTTGGTGATCGATTTCTGACGGAATGACTGACGAGGAGTAGGAGCAGGAGCATCTGGACGAGCAGAAAATTGGATTAACAGACAGCTCCCTTCTAGAGTTGAGCGAACACCTGGAAGTTCGGGTTCGCCGGGTTCGACTGAACTTTGTCGCGAAGTTCGAGTTTGGGACCTGAACTTGACCCGAACTTGACCCCGAACCCCTTTGAAATCAATGGGGACCCGAACTTTGGGGCACTAAAAAGGCTCTAATGCTGGGTTCACACTTAAGCGTATTTGATACGCGCATTGTATGCGCATTTTTGTCTCGCGTATTACAGCGCGTTTTACGCGCGTTCGTGTGATTAACCACTGTGGCGTCAATCACAATACGAGCGACAAAACGCCCCAAAGAAGCTCCTGTACTTCTTTGGGCGTAGGGCATTTTACAGCTCGTTCGTACGCACTGTAAAACGCTCAGGTGAGAACCATGCCCATAGGGAAACACGCTCAGGTGTGAACCCAGGGTAAAAGAGTCATGGAAAGGGCTAGAGGGCTGCAAAAGGCAGCAAAATGTGGGTAAGAGCATGACAAGTGCCCTGCAAACAAATGTGGATAGTGAAATGACTTAAAATAAAATAAATTAAAATTAAAAATAATAATCTTGAACTAGGAGGAAGAGGTCCATATGGAGTAGGAGGTTGAGGAGGCAGTGGACGTGGCGGTGTAGGTGGAAGTGGTGGTGTAAGTGGAAGCGGCGGTGGAGGAGGAGGAGGTAGCCAACACTTTTTTTTTTATTATTTAATTTGGGTAGACCACAAAACATTGTGGAATATATAAAATAAAAAACAAAGAGAAAGTGTGCAGGAGTATAACAATGGCTGTGTGAGGCCGGTATACATGTCTAATCTGCACAATGTACGGACAAGTCCTGTGGGATCTATGCCTGGTTCATTTTAATGAACGTGAGCTTGTCCACCTTGGGCTGTGGACAGGCGGCTGCGCTTGTCTGTGATAACACCCCCTGCTATGCTAAACACACGTTCAGACAATACACTGGCTGCAGGGCAGGCCAGCACTCCAAGGCGTAAAGTGCAAGCTTCAGCCATGTGCCCAATTTGGAGACCCAGAAGTTGAGTGGGGCAGATCCATCAGTCAGTATGGGTAGGCGTGTGCACACATACTGTGCACACATATTGTTCCACCATATTGCTGGAATGCTGCCTCCTGCTAAGACGTTCCATATCAACTGGTGGTGCTGGTTCTTGTGTTGACAAAGCTTTTTCACATTTCGGCCATCCTAACCCTGCCTTCTGATGTGCTGGCGGTGCCCCAGCTGCATTGGCGACTACTTCCTCCTCATCTTTCTTCACCTTGTGCTTCCACTGAAGCCCGATGTAAGGTGGGAACACCATCAGCAGCGCGTCTACTAGTGTGCACTTGTAAGGGGTATAGATCAGCCAACAATCTAAACACCGCCAAATTTACAGAATGTATTTCCCAGTCGGGTATGCCGGGCGGGGGTACTTTGAAAAAAAAAAGGGGTCATGGACCGTCCCCGTCATCTATTTGCCCTGCTAAAGGATTTTTTTTAAAGTGTATAGGAAACAGAACATCTCCTGAAACTTCATCTCTCTGCAACATGAGCTCCACCCCCACCAACAGCACCCTGACCAGGGCCACGTCCCTTATTTGACTTACCTCCTCATGATTTGCGTTCAGCCACCAAACTAACAGACGGTTTATCTCAGGTGACAATTTAACTGCCAATAGTCAACAATTAAGTTCACTAACAGTAAGGCAGTGTCAGTGTCATAAATAGAATACATTTCTTTATGTCACACAACAGTGTAACGGAGCAATTCAATACAATTACTTCACTATCGCAAAAAATGTGAATTTTCAAACCAACAATTTAAGTTAACGGTTTATATGGACTGTCAGAAATGCAGCGTAGGCCGCTATTGTGTTATCTAGCACAAAAACTGTGTTTTTTGCAAACAACTATGTAAATGCAGTATGTTACGATTTTATTGGAATATCAGAAATGCAGTGTAGGATCCTAATGTGCTATCTATCACAAAAACTGTGTTTTTTGCAAACACCTATGTAAATGCAGTATGTTACGGTTTTATTGGAATATCAGACATGCAGCGTCCAATCTTAATTTGCTATCTAGCACAAAAACAGTGTTTTTTGCAAAACAAAAAAAAATGCAGTATGTTACAAAAAATAGTGATTTTTGCAAACAACAATAAAAATGCAGTATGTTACGGTTTTATTGGAATATCATAAATGCAGTGTAGGCCGCTATTGTGCTATCTAGCACAAAAACAGTGTTTTTGCATTAAAAAAATGCTGTATGTTATGGATTTATTGGAGTATCAGAAATGCAGCGTAGAATCCTAATGTGCTATCTAGCACAAAAACTGTGTTTTTTGCAAACAACAATAAAAATGCAGTATGTTATGGTTTTATTGGAATATCAGAAATGCAGTGTAGACCGCTATTGTGCTATTTAGCACAAAAACTGTGATTTTTGCAAACAACCAAGTAAGTGCACTATTTTACAATTTTATTGGAATATCAGAAATGCAGTGCAGCACGCAAATTTTCTATCTAGCACAAAAAAATTAGCTTTTTTATAGCAGCAATGTAACTGCAGTATGTAACGGATTAATTGGTCTGTCAGAAATGCAGCATAGCCCATAAATTTGGGATCACCCCCCTGCCATGCTAAACACACATTAGGACAATACACTGGCCGCAGGGCAGGCCATCACTTACAAGGTGTAAAGGGCAAGCTCAGGCCATGTGCCCAATTTGGAGACCCAGAAGTTGAATGGGGCAGACCCATCAGTCAGTACGTGTAGGTGTGTGCACATGTACTGTTCCACCATGTTGCTGAAAATCTGCCTCCTGCTAAGACGTTTCGTATCACCTGGTGGTGCTGGTTGTTGTGGCATGCTGACAAAGCTTTTTCACATTTCGGCCATGCTAACCCTCCCTTCTGAGGTGCTGGCGGTGCCCCAGCTGCGTTGGCGACTTCTTCCTCCTCCTCTGCCTTCTCCTTGTGCTTCCACTGAGGCCCCGGTGTCAGGTAGAAATGCCATCAGCAGCACGTCTACAAGCGTGTGCTTGTACTCGCGCATCTTCCGATCACACTCCACTGACAGAATTTAGGACGGCACGTTGTCCATGTGGCAGGGATACAGCAGGGTGGCCATCCAGTAATCAGTACTGGTTAGAATGTGGGCAACTTGGTGGTCGTTGCGCAGGCACTGCAGCATGTAGTTGCTCATGTGTGCCAGGCTGCCCAGAGGAAACGACAAGCTGTCCTCTGTGGGAGTTGTATTATCTGTGTCCTCTGTATCCCCCCAGCCACGCTCCAGTGTTGTGCATGAGCAGCTTTGGGTGCCACACTGCTGTGAACATGGTTCTTCCTCATTCTCCCCCTCCTCCTCATCCTCCAGAACTGTGCCCTGGTTGGACAATTGTGTACCTGGCCTCTGTTGGTGCAGGAACTCACCCTCCGAGCCACTTGTGAATGACTGGCCAAATAACCGTGGAAATTATTCCTCCTCCTCCTCCTCTTCCTCCTGTGCCACAACCTCTTCCATCATCGCCCGAGGCATTTTTTCAAAGATACATAGAAGCGGGATAGTAATGCTGAGGACGGCATCATTGGCACTGGCCATGTAGGTAGATTAATCGAAACAGCGCAACACTGCACACACATCCTGCATGGAGGCCCACTCGTTGGAGGAGAAGTGGTGCTGTTCCGCAGAGCGACTCACCTGTGCGTGCTGCAGCTAAAACTCTACTATCACCTGCTGCTGCTCGCACAGTCTCTCCAGCATGTGCAAGGTGGGGTTCCACCTTGTGGGCACCTCGCATATGAGGCAGAAGGCCGAAAGTTACCGAAGTTATGCTGCAGCGCAGACAGTCGAGCAGCAGCAGGGTGAGAATACCGAAAGCATGCACAGATGGCTCGCACTTTCTGCAGCAGCTCTGACATATCGGGGTAATTTTTCAGGAACCTCTGCACTACCAAATTCAGCACATGCAAGGGATGTGCATCAAACCGGATAGGTTTAGAGCTCCTATGAGATTTCGCCCATTATCACAAACCACCAGGCCGGGCTTGAGGCTCAGTGGCCCCTACCACTCATCTGTCTGTTGCTCCATGCTCGTGCGCTGTGTGGGGTTTTTCCCCCAAACAGATACGTTTCAAAACAGCCTGCTGTTGTTTTCCCCCTGGATATGTTGAAGATGGTGGTGAAGGTGTTACGCTGACTGGATCATGAGGCGGCAGAGGAGGAAGTGGAGTAGGAGGAGGAGGCAACAGGAGGCAAAGAGAAATGTCCTGCATTTCACGGTGGCGGAAGGACATGCGACAAACTGCTATCCGACTCAGGCCCAGCCTCCATGGCATTTATCCAGTGTGCAATTAGGGAGATATAACCTCCCTGCCCGTGCTTACTGGTCCACATATCAGTGGTTATGTGGACCATGCCACAGATGGCATTGCACAGTGCACACCTAATTTTGTCTGCCACCTGGTTGTGGAGGGCAGGGATGGCTCGCCTGTAAAAGTAGTGGCTGCTGGGTACCACATACTGTGGGACAGCCACCACCATAAGGTTTTTAAAAGTCTCCACCAGACGGAATGACAGCTTTTTTAAAGGCCAGGAATTTTGAAATTCTGCCATTCAGGGCCAGAGATCGCGGGTGGGTAGGGGGGTATTTTCTCTTTCTCTCCAGTGTTTGGGAGATGGACAGCTGAACACTTCCATGGAACATTGTTGAGATGCTTGGTGACGATGATGGTAGTGGTGGTGTTGTTGCCACATCCTCTGTTTGCGGGGTGGCAGGTGCCAGTGTCACTCCAGAGGGGGAGGACCAGCAGAAGAAGGAGCAGGAGGAGCCTGAGATCTTTCGTGGTTTTTGAGGTGTGTACTCATGCTTTGCATTTAGATGCCTGGTCATGCAGGTGGTGCTCAGGTATCGAACATTGATGCTTCGCTTCAGGCTCTGATTGCACAGCGTACAAACCATTTGCATCTTGTTGTCCGCACATTGTCTGAATAAATGCCACGCCAGGGAACTCCTTGGAGCTGGCTTTGGTGTGCTCAGTCCCCTGGTGCGGTGGGCAGTAGCAGGTGTACTGGCTAGGGGATGGCCACTCTGCTTTTGCACACTGCTCTCTCTTTTGCTAAGTGGCTGGCGCTAGCTGTGTGACCACCACCTCTTCCTCTGAACTGCACCTGTTACTCGCATGACTTTGATTCCATGTGGGGTCTAGGACCTCATCATCCTCCATATCATCTTCCACCCACTCTTTACCCCTGCCTTCCTTACCAGTCTGCACACTGAAGATAGCCACAGTAGCTGGCACCTGTGATTCATCATCATCAGAGATGTGCTGCGGTGGTCCCCCCATGTCCACATCCTGAAATATAAGTGGTTGGACATCAGTGCACTCAATCTCTTCTACTTCTTGGGCAGGGCTATTTGGACGGTCTACGGAAACCCTGCCAGCAGAGTCATCAAAAAGCATAAGAGACTGCTGCATGACTTGGGGATTAGACTGCTTGGCTGATTTGCAAGGTGGTGAGGTAAAAGACAGATGCCCATGGGCTGCAGGTGTCAATTCTGCGCTTTCAGAAGGGGACTGGGTGGAAGACAAAGTGAAGGAGCTGGAGGCACTGTCAGCCACCCAATCTATTACCGCCTCTACTTGTTCTGGCCTCAACATTCTGTCGCCTACGTGCACCTGAGAAATGTGTTTCAATTGGGCGTGTAGCTGGCACAGATCAACCACGTCCTCTCCCTGCAACAAGAGCCCCACCAACCCCAGCAGCACCTTGACCAGGGTCACATCCCTTATTTGATGCTCTCCTCATTCTTTGAACTAACAGACAGGTTAACTATATTATTTTCACTATCACATATGCAGTGCAGGTGTACTTCACGCAATAAATGGGTATATGATGCGCACCTAACTAACAGATGGATTAACTGTCAATTTCCCTGTCATGTATGCAGTGCAGGTGTACTTCACGCAATAAATGAGTATATGACATGTACCTAACTAACAGACGCATTTACTATATTATTTTCCCTGTCAAGTATGCTGTGCAGGTGTACTTCACGCAATGAATGGGTATATGATGTTCACCTAACTAAAACACAGATTATCTATATCAATTTCCCTGTCGTGTATGCAGTGCAGGTGCACTTCACGCAATAAATGGGTATATGACTAACAGACAGATTAACTATTATATTTGTTTGTCAGGGGTACAAAAAAAATCGTTGTAAGTCACCCACAGAATTAACAGCCAGATTTATGATTAGATTTCTGTGTCAGGGGTGCAAAGATGGTGTATTGCACCCACCCACAAAATAAATCGCTGTAGGTCACCCACATAATTACCAGACAGATTTATGATTGGCTTTCCATGTCAGGGGTGCAAAGATGGTGTATTGCACCCACAAAAAAATTGCACTAACACTGTTCCGAATCCTCACTTCAGCTGCCTGCTTTCTGTCCCTTCACTACTGAGAACTGATAGGCGGTGCTACACATGATCCAGTTTATATATGATGCACCTGCCAATCACAGCCATGCCATATATTTTTCTTGTAGTATACTACTGAATAAGATACTGAGATATAAGCCTCCTGAAGGCTTTTTAACATAACACTTGCAGCCCAATAACAAAATGCTGGAATGATAGAGCTGCCTAATTACTTTTTGGATCCCCAAATAATTGTTGCCTGCACTAGTAAATCATTTTACTATCAATGTCCCTAGCGCCTTCTGACGTATCTCCCTGCACTAAGATGCTGTGAAATGATTCCCCCCTATCCTTTCCCTGCACTTATAAATAGTTATTTTTCTGTCTTTTTTTTGTCCACAATCATTTTTCCGCTTGCTGTCCCTAGCTCCTTCACATGTCTGTCCCAGCACTCTGAATGCTGAAAAATGTCTGACTGTAAGATGGCCCACGTATTTATGGGGTTTTGACATCACAGAGCTGGCTGGCTGCTGGTTGGCAGCATGCAGGCATGTCAATCTGGGTGATCCTGCTTTCCCAGAGTTCCATGCCCCATGTCCTCAGTCCTCACATGTGTAGCCACAATTTTAGGAAAATCATTACCACGCAGCGCGAGGAAATTCGCATTCCTTGCAAATCAAATTTTTCCTGAAATTCTAAATGAATTCCACTTCGTCAGCTTTGATTCGCTCATCTCTACCTGTATGTAAAAACCACTCATTTTGCTACACATTGCTTGTGCTCCAATGTCCTCCTCCTCTAGTTCAGCCACCACAGGGCTCATGTGGCCATAAGATCTAGGCTCCATGACTCCAGTCCCCTGACCAGCCAGATTTACCGACATCTGTTCCAGGACATGAAGCAGTGGAATGACGTTGTTCATCCCATAGTCCTGTCGACTGACAAATAACGTTGTCTCCTTAAAGGGCCTGAGCAAATGGCAGGTGTCACGCATGAGCTACCACTGGTTGACATTGAAGTTACACAGGGAGTACTCTAGTGATGAGCGAGCACCAAAGTATTCGGGTGTTCGGCCTGAACACATTGCTATATTTGTGTGCTCGTCCGAGCACCCGAGTACAATGGAAGTCAATGGGAGACAACCAGGCACCCCCTGCTCTGAAGAGGGGAGGATGCATGGTCCATTGGAAAAGGTCAGAAAGTGACAGAAACACCACTGAAATGGATCGGGAGCAGCATGGGGACGATGTCTGGATGCATCTTGGACTCCCAGGTCACTGCTGGGAACCAAGTTGTCCTGGTTGTACGCCACTTTTCCAGAATAACAAAATTACACCCAAAACCCCACAACAATCATTCTTACAGGAAAAATTGTTAGGAAACATTCTTTCCTATATATTCAATTGTTATAAAGTGCAAGTGCTGCCAAAAATGTTGTTTTTTTCAGAAGTGGGGCCATGATTAAGATGGGCGGCCGGAGGTATCCGTAGTGCGCTGCTATAGGTGAAATTCTTTGACTGGCACCAGAAGAACCACACTGAAAGCATTTGCCAAGAATGTTTTTATTAATCTAGGATGAAATTTGTAGCTTGGTTTTAAAACGATCCGACACATGATCCAGCGGCATTATTCCCATTACCCGCCGAGCATTTTCCTGGAAACCAAAGTCTTTGGGTTCCGAGGGGAGTATGGTTGCAAAGCTGAAACTTAAACTAATTGACGGAAGAGCACCACCAGGAGTGGAGGCTGTGGTTTAATTTGATTCGACATAGAAAACCTCACCCGGCCCGGACACTGGAAGAATTGTCAGAATAATACATCTTCCTCGATTCTGTGGGTGGTGGTGCATGGCCGTTGTGATTGGTTGGAGCGATTTGTCTGGTTCATTCTGATAACCAATGAGATTCCTCTGTGCTAATGATTTACATCATCCCCGGCTGCCAGTGCAAGGACATTGCAGAGATATTATCAAAAACACTGGCCACGATAAAACTTTATAGAATTTTAAAAATATTTTTTGCTTGCGGTAATGTTACATTGCAGACTTCTAAGCACCGGCTAAGAAAAATTTGTATGGAAATTTTATTTCAATTAATATTTTTTGATTGCCCTGTAAAATATTGTAGGTGAGGGCCTGCAGGTGAGCTGACCATCCCTGAAGAGGGACATGAGGAGATCTTGTGCACTGATCCCCAAACTCTTCAGCATCCATAGTTAGAAGAAGATGACGGTGGGGAATGACAATTAGTGTTTCACGAGGTGGATGATGCGAATGAGACACAGTTGTCAATAAGTGAGGGTCTAGTTTGGTCAACACAAGTCAGGAGGATGACCAGAGTGAGGAAGTGGGAGGAGGAGATGGGGAACGATGACATCACTGACCCAACCTAGAAAGGTGCCAAGCCAAGCGAGGACAGCAGGACAGTGGGGGAAGGATCCACAGCAACGCAACAGGCTGGAAGAAGCTGTGGGGTGGCAAAAGGGAGAAGGTGGTCACACCAAACAGGCCCACAATTGTTCCACTTGCGGAAATCTCCCTTGCCAAGGGGTAGGTGTTCCGTAGTCTGGCGCTATTTTGAGGAAAGTGCGGACGATAAAAGAATTGTAATTTGCAAACTGTGCCATACCAAAATAAGAACTCATAAATAACCAAATAACCATAACATATTTTACATCCTATTCATAAACTATAACTCAAACCATAACAATAAAAACTCAAACCCGGGAACATAATGGGGAAGACAATACACTTAAGGCAAAATGATCCACCACATAGCATCAAAGCACCCTAATAGGTGGGCCGAACTCCTAGGTCCACAATCAGTGCCTGTGGGTCACACCACTGACTTCTCTTCCACCCCTGTGTTATGTGTTGGACAATCCTATGTCCTAGATGCAGGCCTGGATGACTCCCGCCCTGAAGTTGGGCCTTTGAAAGCACCATCAGCTAGCACACCCTCTTCTGTGTCCAAGCACATCGTACAATGTCCTTCCTTACCCCAGGCCTTTGAACGTAAGCGCAAATACCCAGCCACCAACCACAGGCCATAGCACTAAATGCACACCTTTCAAAATTTCTGGCCCTGGAAATGTTGCCATTTAGGCCTATGGACACTGAGGCTTTCCGGCCTCATGGCAGGGGCCTTCCTTCATTACTCAGTCCCCAGCCGCCATTTTTTCCATGTGCCATCCCCACATTACACCAGCAATTGTGTCTGTAACATCACCCGTGCCCTGACCAACGTAGTTATTGGGAAGGTCCACTTAACAACAGACACAAGTGCTTTTGGCCAGGGACGTTACATTTCTGTGATGGCCCACTGGGTGAACCTAGTGGAGGCCGGTAGCGAGTCGTACCCTGAAATGGCACAGGTGCTACCGACGCCAAGGATTGCGGGCCCTACTTCCATCAGGATTTCCGCCACCACCTACATTAGTGCCTTCCACCTCCCCCCCTTCTCCTCCTCTGCCTCCACCTCCTCCTCCACTGCAAAATCTGAATTCTCATCTTGCAGCACCAGTCAACCATCAGTCAGTAACTGGAAGCAGTGTAGCACAGCAGTGGGGAAGCGACAACGGGCCGTGCTGAAACTCATTTGCTTGGGTGACAAACAGCACACCACCGCAGAGCTGTGGCAGGGTATAAGAGACCAGGTTAGTTGTGTCTGATAATGGCCATAACTTGTTGGCACCTTGTAGCTTCGCAAGCTCACACACATGGCAATCATACAGCATATATGTACCATGCACAACAAACAACCCAAACTTATACATTAATATTAATAAAAACATAACACAAGAGAGTGGAGGTAAACTAATGGCATGACCTGTTTAAGAACTCATAAATTACCAAATAACCATAACATATTTTACAGTGTAGTCATAAACTCAAACTCAAACCATAACAATAAAAACTCAAACAACGTAACAGGCCCAGCCCTCAGCCAATCACAGCCCTCACTGGGCAGAATGACAACTCTGCCCAGTGACCACAGCAAAACGTCAGCAAATTGTCCCTCAAAAACCTGTCCTAATAAAAGGGCTTCTTTATGTGGGTGAGACATCGATGAGAATGAAGGACAGATTTTCCAAACATAAATCGAGTATACGGACTGAAAATTTGTTGTTACCTGTTCCTTTTCATTTTCATCGATGTGCTCACAACGTATCCCAATTACGTTTTCAGATTATTGAATAAGTTCTATTACCCAGGAGAGGTGGTAATAGACTACACTTATTAAAAATTCTTGAGAGTTATTGAATACACACACCACAAACGATGGAACTCAGGGGTTTGAATAGAGAGTATGAGCTCAATGCATTTTTGTCATTTTATCATTATGATATTCTCTTCTATTTTTTCTCTTTTTTTTTCAATATAGTCGCAGAGAATATGATCCTTCTGTGAATCGACCTGCAATTTATTCAGTAATGTACCTTGTAACTCTATTGATTTATTTATATAGGTAAACTTACATTGATTCTGATTACGCCGCAGTGTCTGCTTTATTTGTTGTTATGTTGCCATAGTAACGTGACGTCATTCAATTGACTCAAGTTCCAGCGGTCTATTTAAATTTTCAGTTTTCCATTATGTATGCACACTTGACAAAGGCTCTGTGTAGTCGAAACATGTGTCGTCTGTTCCTCTTTCATCTGGCAATAAGGGAAAGTTTTTGCTGATTATTCCTGTGAGTGCCGATCCTTTGACCTTACCTTATCTTGGAGTTTGCCTGCTCTGTATGCGTGCACCGCCATCTGTAGAGGACGTGGAGTGCTGACGGCTTTTTCCTTTAACTATTGGAGTACAGTATATGTCACTGATGTGGATTAAATGCACACACAGATGTGGCACAAATTAAATTTCCCCCCAAAAAATATTTTTTTCGGATGGAGGACTGTATATGTCATGGATGTAGATTAAACGCATACACTATTGACAATAAATGTGGTGCTGATTAGTTGAATTTACGCAAAAATACAGTCTGCGGATGAAGTACAGTATATGTCACTAATAGGTATTAAAGAAATATTTCTGCTGTCAAACACACACACTAGCCCTTAAAAGGTATCTTTGCAAACCTTGTTTCTAATAAAAATCTGTTAAATTTCGCTTTACACACTATCTTTCCCTACCTATGCTCTGCTCTCCCTGACGCTGACTGAGGCGAACACGTGTCATTGAGTGCTATATAACACCCCATGACGTGTTCTTGCCAGCCAATCAGTGTATTGCCAATAGCTAACAAGGCTATGGCATTACACTGAAGGGCATTACTTACCTGCACATTGATTGGCTGCTTAGGAGGTGCCAAAAGTGTGGGAGACTCGAGCATTTCGCTCGAGCACACATGGTACTCGGCCGAGTACCGATATGGGCCGAGCATATCGATGCTCAAGCCGAACAGGTAATCGGCCGAGCATGCTCGCTCATCACTAGAGTACTCCTGTCCGCTTGGATAATCATTTATGGCCATTCTCTGTTCGTATAGTCGGTCCAACATATGGAGGGTGCAATTCCAATGGGTGGAAACGTTGCCTATCAGCCTATGTTGGGGGATGCAGTTCTGCTGCTGCAGTTCAAGTTGGGTGTGCTTTTCAGTATACAAGTGGCTGAAGTGCATGCAAAGTTTCCTGGCCATTTTTAGGATGTCTTGCAGATGGCTGGAAGACTTCAGGAACCGCTCGACAACCAGATTGAACATCTGTGCAATGCAGGGCACATGGCTCAGCTCTCCTTGATGCAGCACTGACACCATGTTCTTCCTGTTGCCAGTCATCATGGTTCCGATTTTGAGATGTCCTGGAGAAAGCCAGGATTCAATTTCCCAATGAAGGACATGGAGCATTTCCTTCCCTGTGTGACTCCGTCTGCCCAGGCAAACGAGGTGCAGAAAAGCGTGACACCCCTGTGCCCTGCACATATGGTATGCTGGAGCGGCACTGTGAATTTTTCCTGCAGTGGAGGCTGAGGACACACTGGAGGATGAGGAGGCAGAGGCGGACATTGTCGCAGGACCAATGTCGTGAGAAGAGGTGGAAGCGGCATCACCTGGCCAAGCTGCTGGTGTGGCTGTGCAGGAACCACATTCACCCAGTGGGCCTTAAATACATGTATTGTCCCTGACCGCAATTACAGCTCCAAACGTCGGCGCTGCCGTGCACTTTGGCAGACACCGACAGGCTCAAGGACTGGCCCACCTTCTGTTCTACATGTGTGTGCAGGCATGGTACTGCCTTTTTGGTAAATAAATGATGGCTTGGGACTCTCCAACTCAGCTCCGCACAAGCCATCAGTTCTCTGAAAGGTGCAGAGTCCACCACTTGGAAAGGGAGGGACTGCAGCACTAGCAACTTGGACATGAGCACATTTAGCTTCTGCATTGGATGAGTGCACGCATACTGTTGTCTCTTGGCAATCGCTTCGGTGATCGATTGCTGATGAAAGGACTGTCGAGGAGCAAGAAGAACAGGAGCATCAGGAGCAGCAGATGATTGGAAGGACAGACAGCTCCCTTCGGCTGAAGGGGTGGAGCCTTGACTGCCTGAAATCGAGTGCGTGCCACTGGGTGATGCAGCGGTTGCTGCGGCAGGCTGGACCGCCGGATCGGAAACACGGTCCTCCCAGGCCACTTTTTGGTGACGCTGCATATGTTGATTCAGGGCCGTGGTGCCAACATTGACACCCTGGCCACGCTTCACCTTTTGCCCACAGATTCTACATATGGCCATGCTTACCTCCTCCCCTGGCTTAATAAAAAACTGCCACCCTGCCGAGGAGGTGATTTTATCACCAAACAATACGCACTGACTGACTGCTACCACCGCTGCTTCCATGAACCCATGCACCACAACTTTCTGGGCAGGTAGGCTCCTGCGAAGCGGGTGGTCTACCACAGGCATGTTTGGCTACTGACCTCCCACTGCTGCCACCCTGCTGACTCCCGGCCATGCTAGCGACTTGCTGGTTCTGCCGCTGCCTCACGGGCAAGCTGAGACCGTCTTTTCCCGATGATAAGAAAGCCCCTAATTCACCTTGTTCCCAAGTGCGATTAGCTACATTATCATCATCGAGTACTGTCTGCACGTCACTGATGTCCTCCTCAAAGGTCTCTAGGTCAGGAGCCTCACCGCTCACATGACACTCCTCCACATCTTGGCTGGCGAGTAGCTGCTTATTTTCCTCTACTAGCCCATCCTCACTGTATAGTGGGGCTGAGCCCACATCATTTCTTCTCTGGCTGAGGGAACAGAAAAGGACAGATGCAGGTTGAGGACAGGTGAGGGCACAGGGCGTGCTCCCGGGCCATGCCAATTAAGGGTTGTGTCTGACGAACCTACCAACTCTTGGCTGGGGGTGTCTGATGGCACATGGGATGAAGTGGATGACCGATTCAACCATTCAAGAACCGCTGGGTTGCTGGTCAAGACACGACCGCTAGATGACACCGGGAGCTCAGGCCTCTCACTGCGACTCCTGCTGCGAGGCCGCCTTACTCTGCTTCGACCTGTGCCTGCATCAGAAACATTTGGGCCTCTGCCACTTCCCTGTGCAGGGCCTGGCACTTCTCTGTCTGACATACTGTTAGATCAAATAAATAAATAAAAAGGAAATTAAAACACACAAAAAAGTCTGTAATTTTCTAACTTTTTAACACAGACGGCTGATAAGCCTTTTTTTACCCACTAATACATGCCAAAAAGGGCTGTAATTTTCTCACTTCCCCACACAACGGCAAATTCTATTTTTTGTGTCACTAATACACGCAAAAAAGGGCTTTAGAACATATAACGGCACCGCTAAACTGCAAATATATTTTTCTTTTGCCAATCATACACGACAAAAAGGGCTTTAGAAGACATAACTGCACTGCTGAACAGAACAGCAAAAAAAAATATTTTGCCACTGATACACAACAAAAAGGGCTTTAGAACATATAACTGCACCACTGAACGGCAAATATTTTTTTTTTTTTGGATGCCACTAATACATGCCAAAAAGGGCTGTAATTTTCACACATCACCTCACCACACAATGGCTAATAAACCCTTTTTCCCCCCACTAATACAAGCCAAAAAATGCTTTAGAACATATAACTGCACCGCACAAGGGCAAAAAAGATATATAAATATTTCCTTGTAATAAACCCTGTTAATGTCTGTATCAAACAGCACTTGCACCCCAATAACAAGAACGGTTTGCTGGAATTACAGAGCTGTATTATGGCAATTTGGATCCCCAGTCCAGTTTTGTGGAATAATTCCTTCCTATCCTTTCCCTACACCTTGAATAATCTTTCCCTGAACTTGTAAATAGTTATTTAAGCACAATTAAGTCTTTCCTAGCACTGTCCCTAGCACCTGCTTACATCTCTCCCTGCACTAAGTACACTGGAAAATTTCAGAATCCAAGATGGCTCAAGCCATTTATAGCGCTGTGACATCACAAGGCTGGCTGGCTACTGATTGGCTGCATGCATGGCAATATGGGTGATCTTGTGTTCCCAGAGTTCCTTGCTCTATGTCCTCTTACGTGCATTTTTTAGGAAAAAATATGATTCGTTACCACGAAGTGTGAGGAAATACAGCGTGAGGAATTTTCCTGAAATTTGGGTCGAATTCCACTGCGTCAACTTCGATTCACTACTCTCTAGTACTTTTTCTCTGTAGATTCACTCCTGGTTTCTGCTTACAAATACTTACCAAATACTGATCATGTGAAAGTGACTTTAGGATTTTGGATTATGCAGCATAGTCATATGTATCAAAAGACACCTAAAATAAATATCTTATGTATTTCCATGTCATTTTAGTACATGTTTTCATGTTAAGTTTATGTCTTCTATGTTCTAATTTGCAATTAAAGCAAATAAATTATTCATATTACATGGCTTTAGAAAAACAAGAGATTTTCTCTGCAAAGTGAATACTTTAATTACATTTTATGAATTACAGCTTTTGATTTCTGCATTTATTAAAATGCAGTCCTTGTAGTTGTTAGCAATATAATTTTCTATGTAAGAACTCCATCACTGTGGGAAACCACATAAACTTACTAAAAGAAATGAGACTAATAGAATTTAATTTAAACCAACGCATTTGTCAAAATCAGTGCATGAGAATTTAAAGTTGCACTCTCCTCAGTGAAAAACCAAACTGCAACAAATTAATTTTATCCATAACAACATGCTTAATACTGAAATATACACACAATAGTTGTTGCTGACCATACCACAGCTATTATTGCAGTAAATAATGAAGGTCTAATTAATTTTACTTAGGCACAAATATGGCATTCATCTTGATGCTGTATTTCAAATTTGTCTTTACACTCACTTCACAAATCTGAATTCATAGTTTGACTGCTCTTGTTAATAAGAACTTGCTGATGCTGCACTCATAAGGCATATTACTCTGTATGCAAACATAAGAATTTTAAGTTACTCAGTGCTCATACTAAGAAAGCAAACTGCTTTATATTCCTGTTTTTAAGTAACAAAATTCAGAGATTGCAGGTGAGGTTTTTGCAGTGTGCAGTAAAGTATAATTTTGCTCAACACAGAGACTTAGTAAATAAAAATCACATTGTATGATTTTTAACCCCATTACCAGACTGTACGCTGTCCCTGACTGTGGCAGTGCAGGGGCAGAAGCTTTAATCCAAGCTGCCATAGCTGCCATAATGTTTATATACGTGCTATCTGCATGGGATATGTGCAGATACCATGTAAATAAACATTATGGCCGCTATGGCAACTTGGATTAAAGCGTCTGCCCCTTCACTTCCACTGGCAGGGACAGCGTACAGTCTGTTAATGCCGACAAGGAACCAATTAGAGTGGTCTCTTGCCGGCGATCGTTCCAATTGGTTAGTCTGTGCAGACTAACTAATCGGAACGTGGCAGTGTAAAAATGCCTATTTCAGGCTCTTGCTGTTCCATGCCTCTGCTTTCTGCCCCTGATGTATCTTGCCTGCCTCTTGATGTCCTGCCTGTTGCTCCCTGGTGTCTGCGTTCCCCATCTGTGTGTGGTAAAGCCATGCTGGCCGTGCTTACTCCATTCCGGCCCTACCCCCATCTGTCCCCCCTGGTGCATCCCCATGCTATATATGATGGCGGTGGCTCCATTCCTGAGCCGCTGCCATCAGCAACGAGTGTCAGATGTATGCTGACACTCTGCTTTAACCCCTTAAATGCCACAGTCAGTGGTATCCAAGGGGTTAATAGAGGGAGGGAGCGCCTTCTCTCAATCATTGGGTTGCCATCCTATGACGGCAGCGGGCCGATGGTTGCCATGACAATCGGACGCCTTGCAAATGCGTCCAGTGTTGCCATCTATCAGCGGAAAACTGATAGTACTATACTTCGCAGTGCAAGAGCATTTCAAAGTATAATACAGACATTAGACCCACTGGATCTTCAAGATCCAAGTGGACTTGATTAAAAAAAAGTGTGAAAATAAAAAAAGCAAAAAAAATTTATGTAAAAAAATATAATAAAAATGTAAATTAAAAATAAAATAAATTTACTTTTCCTATATC
Source organism: Bufotes viridis (assembly GCA_033119425.1). Taxonomy (NCBI): domain Eukaryota; kingdom Metazoa; phylum Chordata; class Amphibia; order Anura; family Bufonidae; genus Bufotes; species Bufotes viridis. Next base: position 409,080,642 of record CM065589.1, read on the forward strand.
CTCTCATTTATAAGAGATTAAAACATAAAGAAATTTAAATAAATACATAATAAAATACACATAATTGGTATTACCGTGTCCGCAATGACCTGATCTATAACATAATCATAATAGTAATCTCGCGTGGTGAACACTGTACAAAATAAAAATCTGTAGTGAAATTGCGGTTTTATTGCCTAAATATTTCTATAAAAAGTGATCATAAAGTCATATGCATCCCAAAATAGATACCAATAAAAACTACAGCCCATCCTACAAAAAAAAATCATCCGAATCAAACTTTTCATAAATTCGCTCATCTCTACCATTAATAAACAATTTAAATTTGGTATCACCATAACCATATCAACCCACAGAATAAAATTATCTTATCAAATATACCACATATACAAAATAAAAAAAATAAAAAACAATGGCAGAATTGCAATATTCACGTCATAAAACATTAAATAAAAAGTTATCAAAAATTCATGTACCTAAAAATGGTACAATTAAAAACTAAACCCCATCCCACAAAAAATAAGCCCCAACACAATTAATTGGCAATTAATAATGCGCATATTTTTGCGCAAAACGGGCAACTTTACATTTTAGCAGGTCTGACTACATATTAGTGATTGGTGCACTTAGACTTGTTGTGAACCTGTGACATCACAGCACTATGTATGTATATATGTAGCATACATACATGTAGCACACATCACTATGTATGTAGCATGTATGTATGGACAGCAGAATCTAACACACTGCACAGCTACACTATATCACAATCTAACCTACACTATCTCCCACTAACTATCCGTATTATATATATAAGCTAACTATCTAATGTCATGTGACACAGGAAAGCAGAGAGCACAGCAATGACACTGCTGTCTCTCTCAGAACTGTAATAAACTGTTGAAAATGGCTGTGGGGAGGTTCTTATATACTAAAGGGGTAGGCAACTTTCTTACTGGTTGCTAGGGATGTTGCTAAGCTCAAAGACATTGCAGCATTCTCATTGACGCACAAGCAAAAAGGGAGGTTACTGATGAAAAACTAATGTAGAATATTCCAAAATACGAATCAATATATTCTAAATATTCGCAAATCGAGATGGACTTGCGGTTCGCCTGGCGGTTGGTTCACAGTGAACTTCTCGCGCTTGCGATTCGGTGAACATGCAGACATATGGCGATATCCACCCCTGCCATATTCTTTTACATTGTGAAAAACTTTGACCCATGACACATTCATCAGGTGGTACAGGACAGCCAATTGAAAAATTTCAGCACATGGACTTACCCCCTACCTTATAAATAGACCTGATCAGGCTGCCATTTTACATTCTATCTTTTGTAAGTGTAGGGAGAGGTTGCTGTGTGGTGCAAGGACAGACTGTTAGGGACACAAATCGCTAGCTAATAGGTCCACAAAAGCCATTTTAAGGACTTGTATAGGTGTACTATTGAGGTGTGCAGAACAGAGGGGTGTAATACAATTATAATTAGTGATGTCGCGAACATAAAATTTTCCATTCGCGAACAGCAGACGCGAACTTCCGCAAATGTTCGCGAACGGGCGAACCGGGCGAACTGCCATAGACTTCAATTGGCAGGCGAATTTTAAAACCCACAGGGACTCTTTCTGGCCACAATAGTGATGGGAAAGTTGTTTCAAGGGGTCTAACACCTGGACTGTGGCATGCCGGAGGGGGATCTATGGCAAAACTTCCATGGAAAATTACGTAGTGGACGCAGAGTTGGGTTTTAATCCATAAAGGCTTACTGTAGGCTCAACGGCTTAAAATGAAAAAAACATTAAACTTTATTCATTGTCAAAATTGTAGCAAACGTAAGTAACGATAAAGGACCATAAGTCCACTAATATGGTATTAGCAGAAGGCCGCCAGTACCTGTATTGCCTTCTGTCAAGTGAGTAACAGCAGGCCCTGCACTGCTGCTCTGGGAGATCCTCCAGCCTGTATGTGTACATACATTGTAAACAGCTGCGCAGTGTGCTCATGTGACAGGCGAAGGCAAACCCACGCTAATACACACCTGACGGTAGTACTGCACAAACTGGGTAGGTGTAGCCCATCGTAATAGCTGGCTACATACTATAAACCCAGAAGCAGGAATCATCGGTCAGAATCACTGACCCTGCCTATCTAAACATTGCCTGGCTGCTGACGCAGCTTTCGGGTTATGTGACAGACCCTCATCAGGAGCAGCGGCACAGTCAGAATAAGAGCGGGCAGTGCTGAGCTGCCATCACGTGGAAGACGCGCAGCATCGGCGCTAGTAAGGCCTTACTAGCGCCGATGCCGCCGCGTCTTCCACGTATGGAAACGCTCAATACTGCCCGCTCTTAATATTCCTATGACTGTGCCGCTGCTCCTGATGAGGGGTTGTCACATAACCCCAGAAACGCGTCGAGCGGCAGACAGGGCAAGTTGTTTAGATAGGCAGGGTCAGTGATTCCTGACCGGAGTGAATTTTTCCTGCTTCTGGGTTTATAGTGTAGTAGCCAGCTATTACATTGGGCTACACCTTACCCAGTTTGTGCAGGGTACTACCCGTCAGGTGTGTACATTGAGTGTTTTGCGTGGGTTTGCCTTTCGCCCGTTCACCATTGGGGAGCACACCCACGCATGACTTTATACAATTTATGTACACATACAGGGGTAGGCAGGGATACTCCCAGAGCAACAGTGCAGGGCCCTGCTGTTACTCACTTGACAGAAGGCAATACAGGGTACTGGCAGCCTTCTGCTAATACCATATTAATTGGACTTATGGTCCTTTATCGTTAATTACGTTTGCTACAATTTTGACAATGAATAAAGTTTAATGTTTTTTTCATTTTAAGCCGTTGAGCCTACAGTAAGCCAATATTTATGTCCACGGCAAACTGATCTACCGTTCAGCAGTAAATCTTTAATCCATAAAGGGCATAAATCAACTAACATTCCTAAATTGTTTGGAATAACATGCTTTAAAACATCCAGTGTGTGTATACGATCAGGCATGATGTTGTATCGATCAGGTAGTGTAAGGGTTACGCCCACTTTACAGACATTGACAGACCAAACTCCCCTTTTAATGCACTGCAAACAACCACAAACAGTTAATTTGCACAACCGCAAACTCCCCATTTGCACAAGGTTGGATACCAAGCTAGCCACGTCCCGGTGATGTAATTGAAGGTTTCTTCCTCCACCCAGCTACGTACAACACCAAGGGTCCCCGAAAGGTGAATTGAATAGATTTTTCGAACGGGGAGATGGTTAAAAAAACGCTATCTCCCTCCCCTTTGTTTTTATCCACGGTCACTGCGTCTGCGCCGTGCAATTTACTGTCACACCCGATATGAGTGGTATTTTCTGTAGTACTATTCTCATCGGTTTAATCCCTCTAACGCCCCCATCTGGGGGCCATTTATTGAATAGATTTTTCGAATGGGGAGATGGTTAAAAAAACGCTGGCTCTCTCCCCTTTGTTTTTATCCACGGTCACTGCGTCTGCGCAGTGCAATTTAATGTCACACCCGATATGAGTGGTATTTTCTGTAGTACTATTCTCATCAGTTTAATCCCTCTAATGTCCCCAATCTGGGGGCCATTTATTGAATAGACTTTTCGAACGGGGAGATGGTTAAAAAAATGCTGGCTCCCTCCACTCTATTTTAAACCACGGTGACTGCGTCTGCGCCGTGCAATTTACTGTCACACCCTATATGAGTGGTATTTTCTGTAGTACTATTCTCATCAGTTTAATTCCTGTTACATCCCATATCAGGGATTGCCTTTTGAGAAAAAAAAAATTAGGCCGGGTACCTTCGACTGCCTTCACAGTGACAGACCAAACTCTCATACACCAAACTGAATTGATTTCAGTAGGCGGGAGATGGAAAAAGCAGCTTGGTCGGTCCTCATACTCCCAAATTGGAGCAATGTGCTGTGACACCCTATATGAGTGGTGTCTTAACTAGTACTATTCCTATCAGTTTAATCCCTGTTACGTACCCTATCCATCGAATTGATTAACCATTGTCAAATTAGCGAACCATTACGACATCATGAAATAATTTAGTTCTAAGCTCTGTACTTGCTTTGTATTGGAATTGATGGGGATATTTTTAATTGTCTGCATCATTTCTAATAAATTATTAAGAGATTTTATTAAGATTTTTTTATTTTATGTATTAAAAACCCATACAACATATTAAAAAAAAGGTAAATTAATGTTTTTTCTATGAAATATTATCCAGCCGTCCGATCGCTTTTTGTCTGACCATAAAGAAGCAACGGCCTTATTATCTGGGGTGTGGCAACATTGCCAACAAGCTCATAGATGTGATGATTGCTTCATTTTGATACGCATGCCCCTTCACCACAACAAGGTAACGATCACGAAGGGGAATTGACACTTGTATGTGCCTTTTTTTTTTGGTTTGTTTTTGCAGCCACAGTGCTGCACCATAGGACAGAAAAATTAGGCATGTACACATGCCTGAAAAATAATGCCATTGTTGCAGCCACTATTGTAGCAGTGGCCGGAAAAATTGATGTTTTCCAGGCAGAAAAGTGACTAAAACATTGCGGCTTGAACCCTAGTTGGTGGTGGAGAATTCACGAAAGTCATCCGGTATGCAGACATTAAATACAGCAGCGTGGGGACCATTTTGAGGCCAAGGCATGTAATCAGGCCTTTTGTTAGTCAAACGTATCCCCACTGTCAGTCCCTTCGGGATCCATGCCTCATTCATCTTTATGAAGGTGAGGTAATCAACACTTTTTGACCGAGGCGACTTCTCTTGTCAGTGACAATGCCTCCTGCTGCACTGAAGGTCCTTTCTGACAGGACACTTGAAGCAGGGCAGGCCAGAAGTTCTATCGCGAACTGGGATAGCTCAGGCCACAGGTCAAGCCTGCACACCCAGTAGTGAAGGGGTTCATTGCTCCTCAGAGTGTCGATATCTGCTGTTAAGGCGAGGTAGTCTGCTACCTGTAGGTCGAGTCGTTCTCTAAGGCTGGATCCCGAAGAGCTGTGGCGATGAGTAGGACTGAAAAAGCTCCGCATGTCCTCCATCAACAACACATCTGTAAATCTTCCAGTCCTTGCCGCCGTGGTAGGAGGAGGATTACACTCACCTCTTCCCCTGTTAGATTCCCGTTGTGCTGTGACATCCCCCTTATAAGCTGTGTAAAGCATATTTTTTAGTTTGGTTTTGAACTGCTGCATCCTTTCCGACTTTCGGTAATTTGGTAACATTTCTGCCACTTTCTGCTTATACCGGGGGTCTAGTAGCGTGGCCACCCTGTACAGGTCGTTCTCCTTCATCCTTTTTATACGTGGGTCCCTCAACAGACATGACATCATGAAAGACCCCATTTGAACAAGGTTGGATGCAGAGCTACTGATTTCCCGTTCCTCGTCCTCACTGATGTCATTGACGGTCTGTTCTTCCCCCCACCCACGTACAACATCATGGGTCCCAGATAGGTGACAACAACGAGCACCCTGAGGTGCCTGCTGTCGTTGGTCTTCCTCCTCCTCAAAGCCGCCACATTCCTCCTCTGACTGCTCTTCCTCATACTCCTCTTCCAGCATTGCTGCAGGTCCGGCAAGCGATGATGACAAGGCTGTTTCTGGTGGTGATGGTGACCACAACTCTTCCTCTTCCTCTTCACGCTTATCTACAGCCTGATCCAGCACTCTTCGCAGGGCACGCTACAGGAATAAAACAAATGGGATGAGGTCGCTGATGGTGCCTTCGGTGCGACTGACTAGGTTTGTCACCTCCTCAAAAGGACGCATGAGCCTACAGGCATTGCGCATGAGTGTCCAGTAACGTGGCAAAAAAATTCCCAGCTCCGCAGAGGCTGTCCTAGCACCCCGGTCATACAAATACTCGTTGACGGCTTTTTCTTGTTGGAGCAGGCGGTCGAACATTAGGAGTGTTGAATTCCAACGTGTCGGGCTGGCACTGTTGTTTCTCCGCTGAATATCGGAAAAGTGCGCCATGGCCGTGTAGGAACGCCTGAAATGGCCACACACCTTCCTGGCCTGTTTGAGGACGTCCTGTAAGCCTGGGTACTTAGACACAAAACGTTGTACGATGAGATTCAACACATGTGCCATGCACGGCACATGTGACAACTTGCCCAAATTCAATGCCGACAACAAATTTGTTCCATTGTCACACACCACTTTGCCGATCTCCAGTTGGTGCGGGGTCAGCCACTGATCCACCTGTGCGTTCAGGGTGGACAGGAGTGCTGGTCCTGTGTGGCTCTCTGCTTTCAGGCAAGTCAACCCCAAGACAGCGTGACACTGTCGTATCCGGGATGTGGAATAAGCCCTGGGGAGCTGAGGGGATTCAGTTGATGTGCAGCCAGACACCGCAGCAGAAGAGGATTCAGCCGAGGAGGATATCGAAGAGGATGGAGTAGGAGTAGAGGAGGTGGCAGTAGGTCTGCCTGCAAGTCGTGGTGGTGTCACCAACTCCGCTGTGGAGCCACGTATTCCATGCTTGTCAGCCGTCAGCAGATTGACCCAATGCGCAGTGTACATGATATACCTGCCCTGACCGGGCTTTGCAGACCAGGTATCAGTGGTCAGATGGACCCTTGCCCCAACACTGTATGCCAGAGATGCCATGACTTCCTTTTCAATGACATGGTAGAAAATTTCGACCGGGTACCTTCCACTGTGGTGTCCCAATAGCGACAAATTTTTTGAAGGCCTCAGACTCCACCAGCTGGTATGGTAAAAGCTGGCGGGCTAAGAGTTCCGTCAAGCCAGCTGTCAGTCGCCAGGCAAGGGGGTGATTCTGTGACATTGGCTTTTTACGCTCAAACATGTCCTTGACAGACACCTGACTGTGGGCAGATGAGCAGGAACTGCTGAAGGTGAGAGGAGGAGTTGCGGTTGGTTGAGAGGGGGCAGGGAGGACAGCAGTGGTTGACGTGGCTGAAGATGCTGGACCAGGAGGAGCATGGTGGCTTTGAGTTTGTGTGCTGCTTGTACTCATGTGTTGATCCCATAGGCGTTTGTGATGTAAGATCATGTGCCTTCGCAAAGCAGTTGTACCAAGGTGGGTGTTGGACTTCCCACGACTCACTTTCTTTTGGCACAGTTTGCAAATGGCATTGCTGTTATCAGAGGCAGACACACAAAAAAAATGCGACACAGCTGAGCTTTGCAATGACGGCATTCTGGTGGTGGCAACAGCATGCGTTTATAGGCGTGCTGTCTGGCTGACCCCAGGTGCCGATACATGCTGTCTGACTGTGCCACTAACTCCTTGCGACAACCTCCCCCTGCTTCCAACTCGTCTCCTCATTCTCTCTGTCTCCCCTTCTGAACTTCCCCCCTCTTCTTCTCTTCGAGCACCCACCCACGTGGCATCCGTGGACACATCGTCATCATCAACCGCTTCACTTGTATCTCGTGTAACATCATCATCATCATCATCACATGTACGTCCATGTGTGTAATCCTGCCTGACTGAGACATATCCCTGTAATCTACATCATCTGGCAATAATGGTTGCGCATCACTAATTGCATCCAACTGATGTGTAAATAACTCCTCTGACCGATCAAGTGAATCGGCTGTGGTGGCTGTGGTGGTAGTGGTGGCGGGCGGGTGCGTGGTAACTTGAGAGCAGGTGACCGAAGCTGAGCTGGAGGAGGATGGTGCGTCAAGGTTCTTAGCGGAAGCTGTTGAAGATTGGGTGTCCTGTCTAAGCCAGTCAACTATGTCCTCAGAATTTTTCGGGTTCAGGGTACGTGGCCTCTGAATACTAGGCATTATTCCAGGGACAGTGGAAATCACAGCACCACGACCACGACGGCCCCTGCGGGGTGGCCTGCCTCTGCCTGTCATTTTTTTTAAATAAGTGGTACTACGCGTGCTAGGTACTAATGTGTAAAAAATAAATGCCTTATTTATCGGCAAGCTACTGTGCCACCCGGTATCAGTGGTTGGCACTGGCAGTGGGCACATTACAGTCAGTGGAAGTGGGCCTGACACACACTGGCAGCAGGCAAGCAACTGAATTTAGATTACTGTCTAAAAATTAAATGCCTTATTTATCGGCAAGCTACTGTGCCACCCGGTATCAGTGGTTGGCACTGGCAGTGGGCACACTACAGTCAGTGGAAGTGGGCCTGACACACACTGGCAGCAGGCAAGCAACTGAAATTACACTAAAGTGTAAAAATTAAATGCTTTTTTTTATGCAAAGTCCTGTGCCAGCCAGTATGAGTGGTGGGCACTGGCAGTGGGCACACTACAGTCAGTGGAAGTCAGCCTGACACACACTGGCAGGCAACTAACCTTAGATTAAAGTGTAAAAATTAAATGCCTCTTTTTGATGAAAAGTCCTGTGCCACATGGGATGACAGGGGTGGGCACTGGCAGTGGGCACACTACAGTCTGTGGGCCTGCAGCTCCTCACACACAGGCAGGCCAGGCAACTGCAATATGTATATGGAGAAAAAAAAGCAGACTAATGTTGCAGCCCTAAAAGGGCTTTTTGGGGTGCTGTCAGGACGCTGTCCTTACAGCAGAGATCAGATGAGTCTTTCAGGACTGGAGTGGACACTGAATTCACTAGCCTAGCTATCGATTTCCCTATTAAATCAGCAGCAACTACACTCTCCCTCCTCTCACTAAGACTGCGAATTCCTAATGAATCTCAAATGGATGCTGTTCAGGAGATGGGAGGGTCTGGGAGGGAGGGTATGCTGCTGATTGGCTGGAATATGTCTGCAGACTGTGAGGTACAGGGTCAAAGTTTGCTCAATGATGATGTATAGGGGGCGGACCGAACATCGCATGTGTTCGCCCGCTGTGGCGAACAAACTATGTTCGCCGGGAACTGTTCACCGGCGGATAGTTTGGGCCATCTCTACTTATAATATACTTTCTAACATAGAAAGCATATTATAGTGGATTTATATTGTGCAGCATTGTGACTGGTGAGCGGTTCTGCAGCGATACTACAACTGCAAAGAGTGACAAAAGCAATTAGAAAAAATAATTATAACTGGTGTGATATACCAGTCGCCCCCCAAAACGACAGATTGAAGCGGGGTGTTATATACCAATATACTTTCGTAATAGTGTATTTGGGTACTGCAGCATCTGTTTGCTGTTTTGCTGCGTTCCCTCTGCTACACAAAGTGACAAACGGTACTGGAAAAATTATTATAACTGGTGTGATATACCTGTCACCCCCCAAAACGATAGATTGAAGCGGGGTGTAACATACCAATATACTTTCATAATAGTGTATTAGGGTACTGCAGCATTTGTTTGCTGTTTTGCTGCGGTCCCTCTGCTACACACAGTGACAGGTGTCAGGTGAAAGCCTGTTGGCTAATTTTTGGGGCCTGTCCTGGCCGACACTTACTTATTTATCCTGTGAATGCCTGATGTACCTCCAGCCACAGAATACAAAGTTCTTTGCTGTCAGGTGAACTCCCGTTGGCTAATTTTTGTGGCCTGTACTGGCCGACCCTTATTTATCCTGTGAATGCCTAATGTACCTCCAGCCACAGAATACAAAGTTCTTTGCTGTCAGGTGAACGCCCGTTGGCTATTTTTTGGGTCCTTACTTACTTATCCTGTGAATGCCTAATTTTGCTGACTGGAATTGATAATCAATGGTTCTGTAAACGTTCCGCTAAGTTGCGGAACAGATGCGGACCCATTTTACAGATGTGTGAATGGACCCTATATGTATTTGACATGTATTTACCGGCTCCTGTCAGTTCTTGCTGATTTAGGCCGAGCTATTACACTAAAATAGAGCAATATTTTAAAAAACAAAAAACACGTTATAACTGTATAAACGATTTATATAACTTATGTGGGGAGTTGCTCTGGTAGACAGTGGTGCGGGTGCAGTATAGAGGCAAAGAGAGTCCAGGTAGTGCAGCAAACAGTGTTTTATTTCACACTTGCACAAACAAAACTCAAAACAGTCACTTAGTGTTACTTCACAAACATAGCAAAAACTTGAGGCAAAACAAAAGTCCAAGACGGAATCAAATTCACCTGGGTGGTTTAGGTGCGTGTTCACACCCGGCTGTCAGCCCAGCCGCAGGAAAGTCCAACCTCAGGCTTCCAGGCAGACTGCACGCCTCTTTGCAAGCTCTTGCTTCCAGCCCTGAGAGCTCCACAGAACACCAGCAGTTTCCAGGTTAAATCACCTCAAATCCTAGGTGTTAGTTCACACCTGGCTGAATGCTCGGCAACACAAAAAGTCCACTGACCGTCTTTACATGGCCTGCTCTCCTGACACACAGGTCTCAGCTTTTCAGCCCAGCACAGGGCTCAGATCCCAAACACAGAGAGAGCTTTGCATAAACCCAGCTGTCTTTTAAAGGCAGCTAGGTATTAACCCAAAAAAAACCCAGACCGGCACCTAAAATCCGGTCCAGTACTTGCCCTCACCTGGCTGCAATCAACCCAGCAGCACAGGCTGAGAGGAAAATACCTGTTTTTTACCACCAAACCTCTCACTGTGTCACACTAAGGCTACATGCACACGACAGTTGTTTTTTGCTGTCCGCAAATCGCGGATCCGTCTCCCTTTTTTTTTCACATCCACATCCTTTCCTTGTGTCCGCAATTTTGTAGGTTGTGTTTCCGTGTGTCTTCCGTTTTTTTTGCGGATCCGCAAAAAAAACGGAAGGCTTGAAACAGTTTCTTAAAGTACCTGCACAAGTGCCCTGGTTTGCAAGCAACCATCCGCAAAAAAAACGGATGCGGATGGAAAAACGGAAGGCTTCAGTGTGGCTTCCGTTTTTTTTGCGGACCCATTGACTTCTATGGGTCCGCAAACCGTTTTTTGCGGACAAGAATAAGACATGCCATATTTTTTTTGCGGACGTGAAATGCGGAATACGGACGCGGACAGGAAACGGAAGAGGCATCAGGTTTTTTTGCGGATCCATAGAAATGAATGGGATCCGCAAAAAAAACGGAACGGAAGCCGAGAAAAACACTGTCGTGTGCATGTAGGCTTATTAGAACAAAATGAAAAACATTTTTAAGGCAACTTTTCCAATAGCAGGAGCATCTCCTGCACCCCTTCATGGCCTGGCGGTGCCTCTCCTCCATGTCCTTTATCCACTCCTGAATGGGCCGTATATCATGGAGGGGTTCCTTCTGCATTTTTTCCACTTTGGCCTTCAATGTCTTCAGTAAAATATATGAACATTATTAGCAATTTTTATTAAACCTTTAAACCTTTATTTTGTGGTACATGTGGTTTTTTGATCGCTTGCTGTTACACCTTTTTGTGATAAAAGTTGTCAAAAAAATGCCTTTTTGGAGATTTTTTATTTTTTTGTTTTGAAAGGTGTCCACCTGAGGCGTTACTTCGTATGATATTTTTATACAGCTGCTTGTTACAGATGCGGCAAGACCTAATATGTTTCCTTATTTTTTAGTTATTTCTGTTTTACACAGTAAAAGCATTGTTGAACCAAAAACAATTAATGTTTTAATATCTCCATAGTTTGAGAGCCATATTATTATTTTTAAAAGAAAAGTAATGGGATTGCACTAGTGTTGTGAGACTTCTGGAGGAGGTGCTCTCAACTTTAGATTCACCCAAATCTTAAAAGTATTTAATAAAAAATATATGAAGTTGGGCACTCTTCTTACACAGGAGATGCAAGGTCTGCATCTCCTATGTAAAAAGAGTGCCCAACTTCATATATTTTTATATTATTATTTTTATTTGGCGATTGTCTAATGGTAGGGTCTTATTTTTGGCCAAATGAAATGACAGATTGGTACTATTTTGGGGGGCATATGCCTTTTTTGATAGCTTGGTAGTGCACTTTTAATGATGTTAGGTGACAAAATTATATATATCTTTTTTTATTGTTTCTATTTTTTTATTTTTACAGTGTTCACCTGAGGGGTTAGGTCATAGTATATTTTTATAGAAAACAGTCGATATGTACACGGCAGTACAAAATATGTCTCTTTGTCTATTTTTTGCTTTTTTTTCAATTGAAAGTCTTTATACACATTGACAATTTAAATCTCAATACGTTAGTTAGTGATATTTATGAAGATTATATCGTTTTTTAGTTTGCGATATTTCAGTAGACTTTCATTTTTTTGTTTGTTAGTTAGTGATAGTTCAATAGAGTTTAAAATTATTTATTTGTTAAGTTAATGGTTTTAATGTAGATTGAAGAGTTATTGTCCAGTGTTCTTGTTTTATATTACTATAGTGTATGTTGTCCCCTCATTGTTGTGCCCTTTTAATGTTTATGTACATGTTATTGATACATAATCATATTGCTATGTGCACAAATTTACCCTCCTGGCGGGAGCTGGTGATCGCCCCCTCTTCCACTGAGCCCTGAGATGGGGCGGTGCTGGAGTGTCCAGCACTTTCCACCTCCACCTCTTTCACTTCTCCCACATCTGGTGGGGGTGGTTCAATAGGCTGGGAGTGTCCGGCCTCCTCCTCCTCAACCTTCACCCCCTCCATGGCCTCCGCAGATCGCCTTCTCCGAATAGAGGGAATAGGAACTTCTGTAATCAAAGAATGTTCAGATTTTAGAGAAACAACTCCGAAATCTTAACAACATTAGATATAAAGAAATTCCAATATGGAGGAATCTATATATAATTGCAGTGGCTGCCAGCTTTATGCCGCATAACTCAATCAAAAATTAACAGCATGCAAACAGACATCCCCTCCACCGTGTCTTGATGAAACAATAGGGAGAGAGGAGACCCATGGGATGGGATTATCTCCTGAGTGTATTATAGGATGTTTTACTTCTCTACACCAGAGTCGGCTATTTCTTAATTCACAATAGAACAAGGGGACAAATAAACTAACACATTCATTGGGAGTCTCAGAGCAGAGTTAATCCTTATTGCATTTATGGATTCACACCATGCAACTTTAACGGGGAACAGGAAAGATGTGGCCTATAAACTCAACCAATAAATCAAGGTTTATAGTTCACTCTAACCCAAATAGGTCAGAGTGGGGGTCTCCATAGTCCAGTGATGGTTGAGTCCATCACTTGTTTGAAATCAGCTGGTTATATCCAAAATCTCCATCGCGCTGTGTGTTTAAATATATATATATATATATATATATATATATATATATATATATATAGTGCAAAAAAGATGTCTCCAATGGCGGCACTCAACCGAGTGGGATGGCGTGCCCGCGGTCAAAAGGCCTGGACTAGGCCACATACAAACGAAGGAAGAAGACTGCGGCACCGCTGAGTAGTGAAACAAGGTGGATCCTTTATTCACCCTAGTGCATGCGACGTTTCGATCCTCTCAATGGGATCCGTATCAAGCAATGAATTACATGTGATTCAACGTATAAATAGACAGTCAAATAATTTGCATACATAATTGAAAAAGTGATAAAAGTTCATAATAAAAATATACAAAACATCGTGACATGATTCTATACCTTAATTATAAGGTGACAACAGTGATAAGATTAAAATTATATCTTTAAAGTGCTAAGTGTCCATTAAAAACGTGAAAAATTGATAATGATATTCAAATGACATCATGGCTGGAGGCGGGGATAAACAGAGCGTAATGAAGACTTCGAGGAATTCAAAGATGGCGAGAGCCATATCGGAGCGGCGTATCACAGGACAAAGTGCGCATGTCAACCTACGGGCGGTCACGTGAATGATCACATGACTCATCATGGCAACAGTAGTCGACCCAAACAAACATGTAGGTCAATGTGGAAGGTCCTTAAAGCCCTCGGATCTACGGAATAGGGAATACGTCACAGCGCGGCGACCTTGTCCCGTACCGTCTGCAGGAAGGGCGATGCTACTCCGAGAGGTAACCCCGGTAGACGTCATCCACCCTGCAATTGTCCTCAACGGGCACCGGACTGCAGAGGTAAATTATTATAGCCGTATGACAGCGCACAGATAAATATAATTGCCAAATCCTTGTCAGAAGAATCAAATCTAATAACCCGTCCAGCCATGTTATCTAAAAAGAAAAAAGTTAAAGAATCTTAAGATTAAATGCAAACATATACTAGAGAGACAAGGCAGGTTGTGGCATCATGTGTAAGCCCAGGGTCTGTAATCAACATTTAGACCCTTGGGTTTTAATGACTGCAACTTGAAAATCCATTCCGATTCCCTTTTTTTTATCATCTTTATACGATTGCCTCCCAATCGTGGAACGGAAATTTGGTCTATGATCATAAACTTTAAATCCCTCTCAGAATGACCAGCTTCTGAGAAGTGACAGGATACAGGTAGATCTTTCCTACGTTTACGGATAGAGTACCGATGAAAATTCATTCGGGTTTTAAGATCACAAGTGGTCTCACCCACATATAAGAGTTTACATGGGCACCATAGGACGTATACAACGAAGGTAGAGTCACAGGTTAAAAAATGCTTCAATTTATACACCATATTGTTGTTAGGGTTCACAAATTCACCACCTTTAGACATAAATTGGCAATTAACGCAATGGAGGCAGGGAAAACTGCCCTTGCGTTTAGGGGCCAAGCGGTTTATAAACAACTACACACTGATCCTAAATTTCACATCCAAAAAAAATTGACAACACTTTTGAATGACCATTTGAGTACTGGTTTGATTTTCGATCAATTGCATGGATTTTTGGCAGTGGAACATCCAGTGACTCCACTGTTTTACCTGCTGCCAAAGATTCACAAACGTTTAATTGATCCCCCTGGACGCCCGATTGTGTCCAGTAGGGGGTCGATACTTAGTAACACTTCAGTTTTCTTGGACAAAATATTACAACCCTTTGTGGTTTCCACTAAATCTTATGTTAGGGACACCACGGATTTTTTACTTAAGTTGCAGGAGGTCACGATACCTGAGGGAGCCATTTTGGCTTCCTTCGATATCGTGAGTCTCTACACTTCTATCCAACATACTTTGGGTCTTGCTGTGGTGAGAGATACTTTACTAACATCCCATTATACTTCGGAGGCACAAATTTTTCTTTTGTCATTACTGGAATTGATTTTATGTAATAACTATTTTCTTTATGGAGATGGCTATTATATGCAAATTAGGGGGACGGCCATGGGGACAAATGTGGCCCCCACTTATGCCAACATGGTCGTCGCCCACCTTGAGGAACACTACGTCTATGTGTCCCACCACTTCAGCCATGTGCTGAGGTGGTGGAGATACATAGATGATATTTTTGTTATATGGCTGGGAACTGTGGAAGAGCTACAGCAATTTCATTCCTTCCTTAATGCTATGGTGTCAGACATTCAATTCACCCTTGAGTTTTCGGACATGTCCATCCATTTTTTGGACGTGTTGATTACTAAACAGGGCTCTACATTGGCTACTGAGGTCTTTAAGAAACCCACTGATAAGAACACCATACTCCGATACGACAGTGCTCACCCTCGTAAAATGATACAATCTCTCCCTCTGAGTCAGTATACTAGGGCCAAGAGGATTGTCAGTGATCCCATGACACTAGACAAAACATTACAGAATATCACAAATTCTTTTAAACAAAGAAAATACCCACCAAGTGTTTTACAAAGACAAATGTCACGGGTTGCACAAAAGGATAGGCAAACATTATTTTCTTCACGTCCATAAATACACAGGAACGTATTCCCTTCATTTCTACTTATAGTAGGATTAGTTCACATGTCAATGCAATCATTCAGAAACATTGGTCTATACTCAGTAGTGGACATAAGGATATAGGGGCTTTCAAGTTGAATCCCCTAATGTCCTATAGACGTGTGCCTAATTTGAAAGACAGACTGGTTAAGAATGACATAGGACCTTCTAAATCCCTGCAACAAACTTTTTGGCCCCTAAACGCAAGGGCAGTTTTCCCTGCCTCCATTGCGTTAATTGCCAATTTATGTCTAAAGGTGGTGAATTTGTGAACCCTAACAACAATATGGTGTATAAATTGAAGCATTTTTTAACCTGTGACTCTACCTTCGTTGTATACGTCCTATGGTGCCCATGTAAACTCCTATATGTGGGTGAGACCACTTGTGATCTTAAAACCCGAATGAATTTTCATCGGTACTCTATCCGTAAACGTAGAAAAGATCTACCTGTATCCTGTCACTTCTCAGAAGCTGGTCATTCTGAGAGGGATTTAAAGTTTATGATCATAGACCAAATTTCCGTTCCACGATTGGGAGGCAATCGTATAAAGATGTTAAAAAAAGGGAATCGGAATGGATTTTCAAGTTGCAGTCATTAAAACCCAAGGGTCTAAATGTTGATTACAGACCCTGGGCTTACACATGATGCCACAACCTGCCTTGTCTCTCTAGTATATGTTTGCATTTAATCTTAAGATTCTTTAACTTTTTTCTTTCTTTTTAGATAACATGGCTGGACGGGTTATTAGATTTGATTCTTCTGACAAGGAGTTGGCGATTATATTTATCTGTGCGCTGTCATACGGCTATAATAATTTACTTCTGCAGTCCGGTGCCCGTTGAGGACAATTGCAGGGTGGATGACGTCTACCGGGGTTACCTCTCGGAGTAGCATCGCCCTTCCTGCAGACGGTACGGGACAAGGTCGCCGCGCTGCGACGTATTCCCTATTCCGTAGATCCGAGGGCTTTAAGGACCTTCCACATTGACCTACATGTTTGTTTGGGTCGACTACTGTTGCCATGATGAGTCATGTGATCATTCACGTGACCGCCCGTAGGTTGACATGCGCACTTTGTCCTGTGATACGCCGCTCCGATATGGCTCTCGCCATCTTTGAATTCCTCGAAGTCTTCATTACGCTCTGTTTATCCCCGCCTCCAGCCATGATGTCATTTGAATATCATTATCAATTTTTCACGTTTTTAATGGACACTTAGCACTTTAAAGATATCATTTTAATCTTATCACTGTTGTCACCTTATAATTAAGGTATAGAATCGTGTCACGATGTTTTGTATATTTTTATTATGAACTTTTATCACTTTTTCAATTATGTATGCAAATTATTTGACTGTCTATTTATACGTTGAATCACATGTAATTCATTGCTTGATACGGATCCCATTGAGAGGATCGAAACGTCGCATGCACTAGGGTGAATAAAGGATCCACCTTGTTTCACTACTCAGCGGTGCCGCAGTCTTCTTCCTTCGTTTATATATATATATATATATATTACAACCACAGCTAGGTTGAGATGTTGGATGTAATTTGATTAATTTGGGGCATGTACCACCAGGTACTAATTAATCAGTTGTAAAGGGATAAAATACTTATTTGCATTACTGTATATACAGTACCTTCCAAATGTATTCACCCCCCTTGATTTTTTGCTAATTTTGGTACATTACAGCCTTCTGTTAAAGGTTTTGTTAATCTTAATTTTATGTAATGGATAAGAACACAATAGTCTAAGTCAGTGAAGTCAAATGAGAAAAATATCTAAATAAAATTATTGTTTAGAAATAGAAAACAGAAAATTGCCATGTGCGTATGTATTCAACTCCTTTGATCGGAAGCTCATAAAAAGCTCTGGTGCTACCTATTACTTTCAGAAGTCACATAATTAGAAAAATTATGTCCAACTGTGTGCAATCTAAGTGTCACATAATTTGTCAATAGAGATGGCCCGAACTATCCGCCGGCGAACAGTTCCCGGCGAACATAGCTTGTTCGCGTTCGCCGCAGCGGGCGAACACATGCGATGTTCGGTCCGCCCCCTATACATCATAATTGAGCAAACTTTAACCCTGTACCTCACAGTCAGCAGACACATTCCAGCCAATCAGCAGCATACCCTCCCTCCCAGACCTTCCCATCTCCTGAACAGCATCCATTTGAGATTCATTCGGAATTTGCAGTCTTAGTGAGAGGAGGGAGAGTGTAGTTGCTGCTGATTTAATAGGGAAATCGATAGCTAGGCTAGTGAATTCAGTGTCCACTCCAGTCCTGAAAGACTCATCTGATCTCTGCTGTAAGGACAGCGTCCTGACAGCACCCCAAAAAGCCCTTTTTAGGGCTGCAACATTAGTCTGCTTTTTTTTTTCTCCATATAGATATTGCAGTTGCCTGGCCTGCCTGTGTGTGAGGAGCTGCAGGCCCACAGACTGTAGTGTGCCCACTGCCAGTGCCCACCCCTGTCATCCCATGTGGCACAGGACTTTGCATCAAAAAAAGGCATTTAATTTTTAAACTTTAATCTAAGGTTAGTTGCCTGCCAGTGTGTGTCAGGCTTCCACTGACTGTAGTGTGCTCACTGCCAGTGCGCACCACTCATACCGGCTGGCACAGGACTTTGCATAAAAAAAGGCATTTAATTTTTACACTTTAGTGTAATTTCAGTTGCTTGCCTGCTGCTAGTGTGTGTCAGGCCAACTTCCACTGACTATAGTGTGCCCACTGCCAGTGCCCACCCCTGTCATCCCGTGTGGCACAGGACTTTGCATCAAAAAAAGGCATTTCATTTTTACACTTTAGTGTAATTTCAGTAGCTTGCCTGCTGCCAGTGTGTGTCAGGCCGACTTCCACTGACTGTAGTGTGCCCACTGTCAGTGCCCACCCCTGTCATCCCGTGTGGCACAGGACTTTGCATCAAAAAACGGCATTTATTTTTACACTTAGTGTAATTTCAGTTGCTTGCCTGCTGCTAGTGTGTGTCAGGCCGATTTCCACTGACTGTAGTGTGCCCACTGCCAGTGCCAACCACTGATACCGGGTGGCACAGTAGCTTGCCGATAAATAAGGAATTCAATTTTTAGACAGTAGTCTAAATTCAGTTGCTTGCCTGCTGCCAGTGTGTGTCAGGCCCACTTCCACAGACTGTAGTGTGCCCACTGCCAGTGCCAACCACTGATACCAGGTGGCACAGTAGCTTGCCGATAAATAAGGCATTTAATTTTTAGACAGTAGTCTAAATTCAGTTGCTTGCCTGCTGCCAGTGTGTGTCAGGCCCACTTCCACAGACTGTAGTGTGCCCACTGCCAGTGCCAACCACTGATACCGGGTGGCACAGTAGCTTGCCGATAAATAAGGCATTTAATTTTTAGACAGTTGTCTAAATTCAGTTGCTTGCCTGCTGCCAGTGTGTGTCAGACCCACTTCCACAGACTGTAGTGTGCCCACTGCCAGTGCCAACCATTGATACCGGGTGGCACAGTAGCTTGCCGATAAATAAGGCATTTAATTTTTAGACAGTAGTCTAATTTCAGTTGCTTGCCTGCTGCCAGTGTGTGTCAGGCCCACTTCCACAGACTGTAGTGTGCCCACTGCCAGTGCCCACCACTGATACCGGGTGGCACAGTACCTAGCACGCGTAGTACCACTTATCTAAAAAAAAAATGACAGGCAGAGGCAGGCCACCCCGCAGGGGCCATCGTGGTCATAGTGCTGTGATTTCCACTGTCCCTGGAATAATGCCCAGTGTTCAGAGGCCACGTACCCTGAACCCGAAAAATTCTGAGGACATAGTTGACTGGCTTAGACAGGACACCCAATCTTCAACAGCTTCCGCTAAGAACCTTGACGCACCATCCTCCTCCAGCTCAGCTTCGGTCACCTGCTCTCAAGTTACCACGCACCCGCCCGCCACCACCACTACCACCACAGCCACCACAGCCGCTTCACTTGATCCGTCAGAGGAGTTATTTACACATCAGTTGTATGCAATTAGTGATGCGCAACCATTATTGCCAGATCATGTAGATTACAGGGATATGTCTCAGTCAGGCAGGATTACACACATGGACGTACAGTGTGTTGATGATGATGTTGTACCCGCTGCTGCTTCCTTTGCTGAGGTGTCATATACAAGTGAAGCGGTTGATGATGACGATGTGTCCACGGATGCCACGTGGGTGCCTGCTCGAAGAGAAGGAGAGGGGGAAAGTTCAGAAGGGGAGACAGAGAGAATGAGGAGACGAGTTGGAAGCAGGGGGAGGTCGTCGCAAGGAGTTAGTGACACAGTCAGACAGCATGTATCAGCACCTGGGGTCAGCCAGACAGCACGCCAGTCAACGCATGCTGTTGCCACCACCAGAATGCCGTCATTGCAAAGCTCAGCAGTGTGGCATTTATTTGTGTGTCTGCCTCTGATAACAGCAATGCCATTTGCAACCTGTGCCAAAAGAAACTGAGTTATGGGAAGTCCAACACCCACCTTGGTACAACAGCTTTGCGAAGGCACATGATCTCACATCACAAACGCCTATGGGATCAACACATGAGTACAAGCAGCACACAAACTCAAAGCCACCATGCTCCTCCTGGTCCAGCATCTTCAGCCACGTCAACCACTGCTGTCCTCTCTGCCCCCTCTAAACCACCCGCCACTCCTCCTCTCACCTTCAGCAGTTCCCGCTCATCTGCCCACAGTCAGGTGTCTGTCAAGGACATGTTTGAGCGTAAAAAGCCAATGTCACAGAATCACCCCTTGCCCGGCGACTGACAGCTGGCTTGACGGAACTCTTAGCCCGCCAGCTTTTACCATACCAGCTGGTGGAGTCTGAGGCCCTCAAAAAATTTGTCGCTATTGGGACACCACAGTGGAAGGTACCCGGACGAAATTTTTATTCAAAAAAGGCAATCCCAAACCTCTACCATGTCATTAAAAAGGAAGTCATGGCATCTCTGGCATACAGTGTTGGGGCAAGGGTCCACCTGACCACTGATACCTGGTCTGCAAAGCACGGTCAGGGCAGGTATATCACGTACACTGCGCATTGGGTCAACCTGCTGACGGCTGACAAGCATGGAATGCGTGGCTCCACAGCGGAGTTGGTGACACCACCACGACTTGCAGGCAGACCTACTGCCACCTCCTCTACTCCTACTCCATCCTCTTCGATATCCTCCTCGGCTGAGTCCTCTTCTGCTGCGGCATCTGGCTGCACATCAACTGAATCCCCTCAGCTCCCCAGTGGTTATTCCACATCCCGGATACGGCTGTCTTGGGGTTGACTTGCCTGAAAGCAGAGCACCACACAGGACCAGCACTCCTGTCCACCCTGAACGCACAGGTGGATCAGTGGCTGACTCCGCACCAACTGGAGATTGGCAAAGTGGTGTGTGACAATGGAACAAATTTGTTGTCGGCATTGAATTTGGGCAAGTTGTCACATGTGCTGTGCATAGCACATGTGTTGAATCTCATCGTACAACGTTTTGTGTCTAAGTACCCAGGCTTACAGGACGTCCTCAAACAGGCCAGGAAGGTGTGTGGCCATTTCAGGCGTTCCTACACGGCCATGGCGCACTTTTCCGATATTCAGCGGAGAAACAACATGCCAGTGATGCGCTTGATATGCGACAGCCCGACACGTTGAAATTCAACACTCCTAATGTTCGACCGCCTGCTCCAACAAGAAAAAGCCGTCAACGAGTATTTGTATGACCGGGGTGCTAGGACAGCCTCTGCGGAGCTGGGAATTTTTTTGCCACGTTACTGGACACTCATGCGCAATGCCTGTAGGCTCATGCGTCCTTTTGAGGAGGTGACAAACCTAGTCAGTCGCACCGAAGGCACCATCAGCGACCTCATCCCATTTGTTTTATTCCTGGAGTGTGCCCTGCGAAGAGTGCTGGATCAGGCTGTAGATAAGCGTGAAGAGGAAGAGGAAGAGTTGTGGTCACCATCACCACCAGAAACAGCCTTGTCATCATCGCTTGCCGGACCTGCAGCAATGCTGGAAGAGGAGTATGAGGAAGAGCAGTCAGAGGAGGAATGTGGCGGCTTTGAGGAGGAGGAAGACCAACGACAGCAGGCACCTCAGGGTGCTCGTTGTTGTCACCTATCTGGGACCCATGATGTTGTACGTGGGTGGGGGGAAGAACAGACCGTCAATGACATCAGTGAGGACGAGGAACGGGAAATCAGTAGCTCTGCATCCAACCTTGTTCAAATGGGGTCTTTCATGATGTCATGTCTGTTGAGGGACCCACGTATAAAAAGGATGAAGGAGAACGACCTGTACTGGGTGGCCACGCTACTAGACCCCCGGTATAAGCAGAAAGTGGCAGAAATGTTACCAAATTACCGAAAGTCGGAAAGGATGCAGCAGTTCAAAACCAAACTAAAAAATATGCTTTACACAGCTTATAAGGGGATGTCACAGCACAACGGGAATCTAACAGGGAAGAGGTGAGTGTAATCCTCCTCCTACCACGGCGGCAAGGACTGGACGATTTACAGATGTGTTGTTGATGGAGGACATGCGGAGCTTTTTCAGTCCTACTCATCGCCACAGCCCTTCGGGATCCAGCCTTAGAGAACGACTCGACCTACAGGTAGCAGACTACCTCGCCTTAACAGCAGATATCGACACTCTGAGGAGCAATGAACCCCTTCACTACTGGGTGTGCAGGCTTGACCTGTGGACTGAGCTATCCCAGTTCGCGATAGAACTTCTGGCCTGCCCTGCTTCAAGTGTCCTGTCAGAAAGGACCTTCAGGGCAGCAGGAGGCATTGTCACTGACAAGAGAAGTCGCCTCGGTCAAAAAAGTGTTGATTACCTCACCTTCATAAAGATGAATGAGGCATGGATCCCGAAGGGACTGACAGTGGGGGATACGTTTGACTAACAAAAGGCCTGATTACATGCCTTGGCCTTAAAATGGTCCCCACGCTGCTGTATTTAATGTCTGCATACCGGATGACTTTTGTGAATTCTCCACCACCAACTAGGGTTCAAGCCGCAATGTTTTAGTTAGTGTTGAGCGCGAATATTCGAAAAGCAAATTTTTTTAGCGAATATCGGCACTTCGCTAATTCGCGAATATTTCGAATATAGCGCTATAAATTCGCTATTTCGAATATTCGTTTTTTTTTTTGTTTTTTTTTTTTTTTTTTAGTTATATTTTTTTCTTTCCTACTTCCCAAAAGTAGTTCTTACCTGTCCTGAGGATTCCTGGCTTCCTGGCTGCTCTAGTCAGTGCCCGTTGCCGCTTCTGCCGACTTCCGTGCTCATGTGGAGCGTCCCCATCCATGGGAGAATCTCCATATACTAAAATGTACTGTCGGATTTGAGGAATTACGTTGAAATCGCAATGCGATTAATTCAAGTTATATTAATCGCATTGCGATTACAACTTAGCACTGCTATCTTACATAGGCTAGAATTAACGAATATGGAGTATAGCTATGCACTAGCAGTGCTAAGTTGAAATCGCAATGCGAATACTTTAAGTTAAATTAATCGCATTGCGATTTCAACTTAGCACTGCTGCTATATTCCATATTCGTTAACTTCGTTAATTCTAGCAAGCTGACCCATTATAAACCCAGCTCTAAGTTGAAATCGCAATGCGATTAATATAACTTGAATTAATCGCATTGCGATTTCAACGTAATTCCTCAAATCCGACAGTACATTTTAGTATATGGAGACGTTCCTATGGTGATGGGGACGCTCCATGAGCACAGAAGTTATGGTTGGCTTGGTAGAATTAGCGAATAGCGAATATGACGAATGTATTCGTCATATTCCTCAAAACGAAGATAACGAAGTATTCTACATCTTCGATTTAGCTACCTATTCGTCTCGTCATCGTCAACTTCGCTATTCGCTAATTCTAGCAATCAAATAGGAAGGTTGACTTACCAGACAGCTGTGTTAAATTCGCTATGCGATTTTTTTTTTTTAATACAATAATTATATTACTTGATAAAATTATTATAAGTATTCTATTTATAAAAAAAAAAAAAAAAATCGCATAGCGAATTTAACACAGCTGTCTCTATAGTCAACCTTCCTATTTGATTGCTAGAATTAGCGAAGTTGACGAATAGGTAGCTAAAACGAAGATGTAGAATACTTCGTTATCTTCGTTTTGAGGAATAGACGAATACATTCGTCATATTCGTCATCCTCGCCAATTCTAGATATTAAACCAATAGGAAAGTAGCCTTAAGTACAAATGGCAATATGCGATTATTTAAATCGCATGTTAATCGCGATAACTAGAAAAAATGACGAATATTCGATTTCGACGAATATGAAACGAATATTCATTCGAATATTCGCGAATTTCAACGAAATCGAATATGGCACCTGCCGCTCATCACTAGTTTTAGTCACTTTTCACCCTGGAAAACATCAATTTTTCTGGCCGCTGCTCCAATAGCGGCTGCAACAATGCCATTATTTTTCAGGCATGTGTACTTGCCTAATTTTTCTGTCCTATGGTGCAGCACTGTGGCTGCAAAAACAAACCAAAAAAAAAAAGGCACATACAAGTGTCAATTCCCCTTCGTGATCGTTACCTGGTTGTGGTGAAGGGGCTTGCGTAACACAATGAAGCAATCATCACCTCTATGAGTGTGTTGGCAATGTTGCCACACTCCAGATGATAAGGCCGTTGCTTCATTATGGTCAGATCAAAAGCGATCGGACGGCTGGATAATATTTCATAGAAAAAACATTAATTTACCTTTTTTTTTATATGTTGTATGGGTTTTTAATACATAAAATAAAAAATCATAATAAAGTCTCTTCATAGTTTATTAGAAATGATGCAGACTATTAAAAAAATCCCCATCAATTCCAATACAAAGCAAGTACAGAGCTCAGAACTAAATTATTTCATGATGTCGTAATGGTTCGCTAATTCGACAATGTTTAATCAATTCGAGCGGATAGGGTACGTAACAGGGATTAAACTGATAGGAATAGTACTAGTTAAGACACCACTCATATAGGGTGTCACAGCACATTGCTCTGTGCACGAGCAGTGCCCCGATTTGGGAGTATGAGGACCGACCAAGCTGCTTTTTCCATCTCCGGTTCCTGAAATCAATTCAGTTTGGTGCATGAGAGTTTGGTCTGTCACTGTGAAGGCAGTCGAAGGTACCCGGACTAAATTTTTTTTCACAAAAGGCAATCCATGATATGGGACGTAACAGGGATTAAACTGATGAGCATAGTACTACAGAAAATACCACTCATATCAGGTGTGACAGTAAATTGCACGGCGCAGACGCAGTGACCGTGGATTAAAACAAAGGGGAGGGAGCCAGCATTTTTTTTGACCATCTCCCCGTCAGAAAAATCTATTCAATAATTGGCCCCCAGATTGGGGACATTAGAGGGATTAAACTGATGAGAATAGTACTACAGAAAATACCACTCATATCGGGTGTGACATTAAGTTGCACGGCGCAGACGCAGTGACCGTGGATAAAAACAAAGGGGAGGGAGCCAGCGTTTTTTTTAACCATCTCCCCATTCGAAAAATCTATTCAATAAATGGCCCCCAGATTGGGGACGTTAGAGGGATTAAACTGATGAGAATAGTACTACAGAAAATACCACTCATATCGGGTGTGACATTAAATTGCACGGCGCAGACGCAGTGACCGTGGATAAAAACAAAGGGGAGGGAGCCAGCGTTTTTTTTAACCATCTCCCCGTTCGAAAAATCTATTCAATAAATGGCCCCCAGATTGGGGACGTTAGAGGGATTAAACTGATGAGAATAGTACTACAGAAAATTCCACTCATATCGGGTGTGACAGTAAATTGCACGGTGCAGACGCAGTGACCGTGGATAAAAACAAAGGGGAGGGAGCCAGCTTTTTTTTAACCATCTCCCCATTCGAAAAATCAATTCAATTCACCTTTCGGGGACCCTTGGTGTTGTACGTGGCTGGGTGGAGGAAGAAACCTTCAATTACATCACCGGGACGTGGCTAGCTTGGTATCCAACCTTGTGCAAATGGGGAGTTTGCGGTTGTGCAAATGAACTGTTTGCGGTTGTTTGCGGTGCATTAAAAGTGGAGTTTGGTCTGTCAATGTCTGTAAAGTGGGCGTAACCATTACACTACCTGATCGATACAACATCATACCTGATCGTATACACACACTGGATGTTTTAAAGCATGTTATTCCAAACAATTTAGGAATGTTAGTTGATTTATGCCCTTTATGGATTAAAACCCGACTCTGCGTCCACTACGTAATTTTCCATGTGAGTTTTGCTATAGATCCCCTCCGGCATGCCACAGTCCAGGTGTTAGACCCCTTTAAACAACTTTCCCATCACTATTGTGGCCAGAAAGAGTCCCTGTGGGTTTTAAAATTCACCTGCCAATTGAAGTCTATGGCGGTTCGCCCGGTTCGCCCGTTCGCGAACATTTGCGGAAGTTCGCGTCCGCTGTTCGCGAACGGAAAATTTTATGTTCGCGACATCACTATCTGTCAATATATATACACACCTTTTTTGAAAGGCCCTAAAGGCTGCAACATGTAAGCAAGAGGCATCACTAACCAAACACTGCCATGAAGACCAGTGAACTCTCGAAACAAGTAAGGGACAATGTTGTAGAGAAGTACAAGTCAGGATTAGGTTATAAAAAATTCCCAAATCTTTCATGAACCCCAGGAGCACCATCAAATCTATCATAACCAAATGGAAAGAACATGGCACAACAGCAAACCTGCCAAGAGATGTCTGCCCACTAAAACAGGGCAAGGAGGGCATTAATCAGAGAGGCGGCACAGAGACCTAAGGTAATCCTGAAGGAGCTGCAGAGTTCCACAGCAGAGACTGGAGTATCTGTGCATAGGATGACAATAAACCATACACTCCATAGAGTTGGGCTTTATAGCTGAGTGGCCGGAAGAAAGCCATTACTTTCAGCTAACAACAAGAAGACATATTGTGAGTTTGCGAAAAGGCCTGTTGGAGACTCCCAAAATGTATGGAGGAAGGTGCTCTGGTCTGATGAGACTAAAGTTGTTCTTTTCTACACTCAAAGTAAACGTTATGTCTGGCACAAAGCCAACACATCACATCACCCAAAGAACACCATCCCCACAGTGAAACATGGTGGTGGCAGCATCATGCTGTGTGGGATGTTTTTCAGCAGCCGGGACTGGGAAACTGGTCAGAGTTGAGGGAAAGATGGACAGGGATATTCTTGAGCAAAACCTGTACCACTCTGTGCGTGATTTGAGGCTAGGACGGAGGTTCACCTTCCAGCAGGACAATGCCCCCAAACACACTGCTAAAGCAACACTTGATTGGTTTAAAAGGATACATGTAAATGTGTTAGAATTGTGTTCAGACTTAAAGATCGCTGTTCACAAGCGCAAATCATCCAACTTGAATAAGCTGGATCAGTTTTGCAAGGAGGAATGGGCAAAAATCCCAGTGGTAAGATGTGGCAAGCTCATAAAGACTTATCCAAAGCGACTTGGAGCTCTACAAAGTATTGACTTTAGGGGTGAATAGTTATGTACATTAACCTTTTCTGTTATTTTGTCCTATCTGCTGTTTGCTTTACAATTAACCAATTTAAAAAAAGATCTAAGTTGTAGGCATGTTATACAAATTAAATTAAGCAAATCCTCAAACAATCCATGTTAATTCCAGGATGTGAGACAACAAAAAAAGGACGAAGTCAAAGGGGGGTGAATACTTTTGCTTAGCACTGTATACATTACAGAGTGTTGGCAAAACATACAAAAGTTATTTACGCATCTACCTGGGCATTTTTCATCCCGGATTCTTTTTATAAACAGGGAGTGTCTGCGCTTCATGTCTGACCATTTTTTAATGATGGCCAAATGTCAGTGTTTGAGACCTGTTTTGCACCAGATCTCATAGGCCAGCTCCCGCACAATTCGCTGCTTCTCAGCGTGGGACCGGGTCCGCTCGTATCCCCGCCCCAACATCGGCTGCAAGATAAAAATGCGAGCATATAATCCTAATTTTTAACAATAATAGTATTGAAAATAATTTACTCAAGTAAACTACAAAAAGTGTGTATGTCTTTAAAGTGGAAATATTAGATTTAGGCCGCCTGCACACTGGCATGTTTTTTCACAACTACGGACCATACAAACATGGCCTGCCATCCTGTAGAGTGCACAAGCGCACGGTGTCATTGGTTGTTATGACGCCGTGCGCTTCCGGCCACCACCGCTGTACTGTGATACACTTTTATGATCTATACAAGTACAGATCATACAAGTATAACTGTACAGCGGTGGCGGCAAGAAGCGCACAGCATCATAGCAAGTTAGCAACCAATGAAGCCGTGCTTTTGTCCACTCTGCAGGACAGCAGCCTGGGTTTTTACGGTCCGTAGTTGTGAAAAAACATGCGCGTGTGCATACAGCCTTACTGTTACGGTTAGAAGATGGGATTGTATTACGACTGTATGTTGGTGGGGTCTGAGCTATCAGATATTGTCCAGCTAAGCAGAGATATACCTGTTTAGTGAAGTGACAGTACGGTATGGGTTGTACAGCTGGTTCGCCTCCCCGTGGTGCACCCTGAGTAACTCTAAATGAACCATCAAATACTGGCAGTCTGACCAAGAAAGCTTCTCCTGAGTCCTGACCAACAGGATACAAACTATAATCTATAGACTATGTGTGTGTGCGGCATATAGTGTGTGTCTGTGTGTGTGCGGTATATAGTGTGTGTCTGTGTGCGGTATATAGTGTGTGTGTGTGGTATATAGTGTGCGGCATGACCATGGATGTGCAATGTGCATGTGAAATATACTTCTCTGCTTTCCATATAAATATGCTACTAACATACAGGGTGTGATGTCACAGGAATACTTACTGCAACAATCACTAATATCTAGTGAGACCTTATAAAATGTGGAGTTGAGTGCACTTAAGAAAAATTAGAATCGCAGAAGTTCGCACTGGCAATTTTTTTTATAACACTGTTTATACATATAAATCGATTGTTCAGACATGCAGGTGAAATGTAATCAAATACACTACTTTAATGTAAGATTACTTACAGTCACCAGGAGTTCTTCCTCTTCGTCGCTGAACTTGGTTCCAACCATCGCATCCATGTAATTTCTAGTCGGTGCAAACCAGTTGCTGTAGGCCACGCCTTCCTAGTGTATGTGCTCTTGCGATTAATACTTTGCCTAAATTTCGCATATAAAAAAATAATGCTTGTAGATCGCATATTCGTGAACATTTGATCGCGTTCGCACAAACGCGTACGCGAACCGTCCCAGCAGATGTTTGTCAATCACTATTCACAAATTCTCGAAGTTGCGATATTCATAATTAAAATTCGTGATTCGAATATTCGCGCCCAACACTAGTGTTGACGTCACTTATTATTTCGCCCTTCTTCTGATCCGTCAGAAAAACAAAAAACAAAATACGGATCCTGTCTGTTGAGCATCCTCCTTCACTCGGTCAACATTTGGTCAGTAATCCATCAGTATTGCTAAAGCCCAAACAAACAGGAGTGGATTTAAACTGAGATGACACATGAATGGAATCTTTGCATGTCATCTGTGTTTTGTAACCACTCCTGCTTTCGGTTACCAAATCATAAGCCAATTTTGATACCAAATAGGGACCATGTCATAGAGGCCTTACAGCTGCTACATAGACAGGCTCAGTTATGCGTCTCATTTTTTATTTCTTCTGACAGATCAAATAAATGATGATGTCAACCAGGCCAAAAAAACAAAATAGTGCCCCAGTCATAAAGTGGGGAGGGTGGTAACAGCATGAGAAGTCCACAGAGTGGCCAAATAAAAGAGTGGTGAGATAGCAGCAACATGAGGAGACCACAGAGTGGTCCAGTGACAGAGTGGTGAAGTGGTAGCAGTAAAAGGAGACCACAGAGTGGCCCAGTGACATAGTGTTGAGGTAGCATCAGCATGAGGAGACGACAGAGTGGTGAAGAGGCAGACGCATGAGGAGACCACAGAGTGACCCAGTAACCCAGGAGACCCAGAGTGGCCCATAGTGTTGAGTAGTAAGCAGCATGAGAAGACCATAGAGTAGGGATGTGGCAGCAGCATAAGGAGACCACAGAGTGGTGAAGTGGCAGCAGCATGAGGAGACCACAAAGTGGTCCAGTGACATAGTGTTGAGGTAGCGTCAGCATGAGGAGACCACAGAGTAGTAATGTGGCAGCAGCATGAGGAGACCACAGAGTGGTGAAGTAGCAGCAGCATGAGGATACCATAAAGTGGCCCAATGACACAGTGTTGAGGTAGAAGAAGCATGAGGAGACCACAGAGTAGTGATGTGGCAGCAGCATGAGGAGAACACAGAGTGGGTAAGTGGCAGCAGCATGAGGAGACCACAAAGTGGCCCAGTGACATAGTGTTGAGGTAGTAGCAACATGAGGAGACCACAGAGCAGTGATGTGGCAGCAGCATGAGGAGACCACAGAGGTGCCCAGTGACATAGTGTTGAGGTAGCAGCAGCATGAGTAGACCACAGAGTAGTGATGTGGCAGCAGAAAGAGGAGACCACAGAGTGGCCCAGTGACATAGTGGTTATGTGGCAGCAGCATGAGGAGACCACAGTGTGATTATGTGGCAGCAGCATGAGGAGTCCTCGGAGTAGTAATATGGCAGCAGCATAAGGAGACCACAAAATGGCCCAGTTACATTGTGTTGAGGTAGCAGCAGCATAAGGAGACCACAGAGTGGCCTGGTGACATAGTGTTCTGGTAGCAGCAGCATAAGGAGACCACAGAGTAGTGATTTGGCAGCAGCATGAGGAGACCACAAAGTAGCCCAGTGACATAGTGTTCAGGTAACAGCAACATAAGGAGACCACAGAGTAGTGATGTGGCAGCAGCATGAGGAGACCACAGAGTGGTGAAGTGGCAGCAGCATGAGGAGACCACAAAGTGGCCCAGTGACATAGTGTTGAGGTAGCGTCAGCATGAGGAGACCACAGAGTAGTGATGTGAAAGCAGCATGAGGAAACCACAGAGTGGTGATGTGGCAGCAGCATGAGGAGACCACAGAGTAGTGAAGTAGCAGCAGGATTAGGAAACCATAAAGTTGCCCAGTCACATAGGGTTGAGGTAGCAGCAGCATGAGGAGACCACAGAGTAGTGATGTGGCAGCATCATGAGGAGACTACAAAGTGGCCCAGTGACATAGTGTTGAGGTAACAGCAGCATGAGGAGACAACAGAGTAGTGATGTGGAAGCAGCATGAGGAGACCACAGAGTAGTGATGTGGCAGCAGCAAGAGGAGACCACAGAGTGACCCAGTGACATAGATTTGAGGTAGCAGCAGCATGAGGAGACCACAAAGTGGTAATGTGGCAGCAGCATGAGGAGACCACAGAGTGGTGAAGTGGTAGCAGCATGAGGAGACCACAAAGTGGCCCGGTGGCATAGTGTTAAAGTAGCAGCAGCATGAGGAGACCACAGAGTGGTGAAGTGGAGGCAGCAATGAGAGCATGTTTGGAGAAGTATTGGACGGTTCTTTTAACAGACCCGGTCATGGCAAAAAATGTCTCTTAAGGCTCTTCTTTAGTGGCAAGGAGATCCAAAAATCTGAGAGACTATTTGGTGAAAAGTTATTTGACGAAACTGATTTCTCCAATTTTTCCTGGGATTGGTAAGCCCAAGTGGGGGTTTATACCTTTTGGTAAATGTATGGCCTGCGACAACATGGTGAGGGCTGTGGACTTTCCAGATTCTACTGACAAGAAGATTTAATCACCCACCGTTTGACATGTTCTAGCACAGCTGTGGTGTATCATGCCCCATGTCCTTGTCCGAAGATATATGTAGGACTCACTACAAGAGAATTGAAAATCAGGGTGCACAAACATGTTCGGGATATTATATCTGCCAGAGATTAAATAGAGTCCAAGTTGAAACCAGTTGCTAGTGGTGATGAGCGGCAGGGGCAATATTCGAATTTGTGATATTTCTTGAATATTCGTTAAAATAGTCATCATATATTCACGAATATTCGTAATGGAGATTATTCTATTGATTGCGAAAAATCGGCAATGTAATATTCTCGTAATGCCAATATTCTAAGGGTACTTTCAGACTAGCGTTTTGGATTCCGTTTTGAGATCCGTTTCAGGGCTCTTACAAACGGTCCAAAACGGATCAGTTAAGCCCCAATGCATTCTGAATGGATAAGGATCCGTTCAGAATGCATCAGTTAGGCTCAGTTCCGCTTCAATTCTGTTTTGGAGGCGGACACCAAAACGCAGCATGCAGCATTTTGGTGTCCGTCTGAAGAGGCGGAGCCTAACTGATCCGTTTTTAATTACAATGTAAGTCAATGGGGACGGATCCGTTTTCAATGACACAATATTGTGCATTTGAAAACGGATCCGTTTCCCATTGACTTTCAATGTAATTGAAAACGGATCCGTTTTGGACTTTGTCATTTTTCTTTTAACTAATGCAAACTGATCCGTTCTGAACGGATACAAACGTTTGCATTATAGGTGCGGATCCGTCTGTGCAAATAAACAGACGGATCCGCACCAACGCAAGTGTGAAAGTACCCTAAAACACGGATATATAGCACTATAGAGTATAGCGCTATACATTCGGTTTTTAGAATATTCACAATTTTTTCCAATTTAATGTGAACAGTCAGTCATCTCATCCTGCAAAAAATGAGCCCCTACATAGCACAATCACCCAAAAAAATAAAAAAATATGGCTCTCAGACTATGTACACGCTAAAACATGATTTTTTTAAAAAAAATGCTGTTGTGTTAATGTAAAAAAAAAAGTATACATATTATGTATCGCCGCGTCCGTAAAAACCTTCTCTATAAAAATATCACATAATCTAACCTCTCTGGTAAATATCGTAAAAAAAAAAAAACAGTGTAGAAAATTTTTTTTTTTGTCACATCACATCCCAAAAACTGTAATAGCAAGCGATCAAAAAGATATATGCCTCCCAAAATAGTGCCCTGATTCTGTAGTTTGCAAAAACACCCCATATGTGGTTGTAAACTGCTGAATGGTGAAACGGCAGGACGCAGAAGGAAGGGAACGCCATATGGTTTTTGGAAGGCAGATTTTGCTGGACTGAATTTTTGACACCATGTCCCATTTGAAGCCCCCCTGGTGCACCCCTAGAGTAGAAACCTCAAAAAAGTTACTCCGTTTAAGAAAGTACACCCCTCAAGGTATTTAAAACTGATTTTACAAACTTTGTTAACCCTTTAGGTGTTCCACAAGAGTTATTGGCAAATGGAGATGAAATTTCAGAATTTCTATTTTTTGTTAGCTTGCCTCAAAAAAAGTGTAATATAGAGCAACCAAAAATCATATTTACCCTAAAATAGTACCAAGAAAATTGCCACCGTATCCCGTAGTTTCCAAAATGGGGTCACTTTTTGGAGTTTCTACTGTATGGTGCATCAGGGAGGCTACAAATGGGACATGGTGTCTAAAAACCAGTCCAGTAAAATCTGCCTTCCAAAAACCATATGGCGTTTAATTCCTTCTTTGACCTGCCATTTGGCCATACAGCAGTTTACGACCACATATGGTGTGTTTCTATAAACTACAGAATCAGGGCAATAAATATTAAGTTTTGTTTGGCTGTTAACCCTTGCTTTGTTGCTTGAAAAAATGGATTAAAATGGAAAATTTGCCAAAAAATTGAAATTCTGAAATTTTATCTCCATTTGCCATTAACCTTGTGGAACACCCAAAAGGTTAACGACGTTTGCAAAATCAGTTTTGAATATGTTAAGGGGTGTAGTTTCTAGAATGGGGTCATTTGCTTCTAAACTTCTAAGCCTTGTAATGTCCCCAAAAAATAAAATTGCATTCCCAAAATGATCTCCATACATGAAGTAGACATATGGGGAATGTAAATTAATAACTATTTTTGGAGGTATTACTATGTATTATAGAAGTAGAGAAATTGAGACTTGGAAATTTGCTAATTTTTAAAAATATTTGGGTACATTTGGTATTTTTTATAAATAAAAATAAACTTTTTTTACTCGATTTTACCACTGTCATGAAGTACAATATGTGACAAAAAAAAAATAATAACATCTCAGAATGGCCTGGATAAGTAAACGCGTTTTAAAGTTATCACACATAAAGTTACACTGGTCAGATTTGCAAAAAATGGCCTGGTCCTTAGGGTGAAATATGGCCGTGTCCTTAAGGGGTTAAGCAGGGAGGAATCATGACTTCAGAAGAAAAATGTTGAATATTCTAAAAAAAAAAGAATATAGCACTATATTCTATAGTGCTAAATATTAGTTTTTTTAGAATATTCATCATTTTTTTCCATCTGAAGTCATGATTGAGCCTCCCGAGACATATTCGTATTCGCGATATTTGACGAATAATTCATGGTATATTCGTCAAATATTCGAGAATTTGTAATATTTGTATATTCGCTATATTTTCATACAATGCGATTATTACAAAAAGTATTTTTCGCTTTCGCATCGATTGTACTCGTTATTCGGCATTATGCGATCATATATTCTTATGCGTGTGCGCACTTATGGGTGTGGCTTCTGCTAGAAGGCAGAAAGAACAAGTTTTTTGGCCTGTGTGGATTGGAATCCAGTCGAAAAAAGATGGTTGGAGGAAACTTCAACGCAGTTGAGGAAGAAATC
Organism: Bufotes viridis; assembly: GCA_033119425.1. Lineage (NCBI taxonomy): Eukaryota > Metazoa > Chordata > Amphibia > Anura > Bufonidae > Bufotes > Bufotes viridis. The sequence goes on from CM065589.1 coordinate 409,115,024, forward strand.
CTGATAACAGTAAGTTATTGATCTAACATTACTTCTAGTAATTCTAGTAATTTGTAATATTACAATGTATTTAAACTTAATAAAAGTTTAGATTATATATTCGCGAATGCGAATATTATATAAAAATATAATCACAGTACTTAAAATTTCTATCCACAACATTTATTTAATGAATATAAATACTCTCTTGAAAAAAAGTTACCTTAAAAAAACATGTATTTTTACCAATTATTTATTAACTTTTAATTTAAATTAGTATTTAATTTATTATATTTTGCTAAAAATGAAGTTAAAATGTATGCAATCAATAAACGGTTGTTCTGACATCATCCCATTATGTCACTTGCATCAGATATATATCTACATGCTATCCATACATAAATGTGGCCTACATAAAGGTCCTTATGTATGGAGAGCAGACAAATATATATCAGATGCAAATCGCATATCTGATTTCCCTCCTTACCTAATCGACCCACACTATATACCCAACACTAAATACCACCATAACCCACGTCAAACCCACACCCCCCTTAGACCACCGTCCCTACCCCTAACACAACACACAGACACAGACACACACACATACACAGTCTATAGTATCAATTCTAAAACTGCGGCCCTCTAGCTGTTGTCAAACTACAACTCCCATCATGCAAATTTCTTGGATAAAGATGATCGCTGTAGCCTGTGATAGAATGATGGGAGTTTTATGTTTGCAACAGCTGGAGGGCCTCAGTTTGCTGGAGGGACACATTTTGATGATGCCTAGTCAATACATTCTAACAACTATCCTTGAGGTCAGAAGTAATGTTTGACATTCTGTATTTGCTGGTTCATTTTGCATTACACAGGGTGCACGACGGGGAGGTGAACCAGTGAACCCGTTACTTCACTAGACAGGTACACCTCTCCTCAGATGGCCCGTTGCCAATAGTTCATAGTCCAAATACATGAATTTTGAATACAATCCCATATATTTTTCAAACTTAGGCGACTTGTACATTACTGTTAGTGTTGAGCGCGAATATTCGAAAAGCGAATTTTTTTAGCGAATATCGGCACTTCGCTAATTCGCGAATATTTCGAATATAGCGCTATAAATTCGCTATTTCGAATATTCGTTTTTTTTTTTTTTTTTTTTAGTTATATTTTTTTCTTTCCCACTTCCCAAAAGTAGTTCTTACCTGTCATGAGGATTCCTGGCTTCCTGGCTGCTCCAGTCAGTGCCCGTTGCCGCTTCTGCCGACTTCCGTGCTCATGGAGCGTCCCCTTCCATGGGAAAATCTCTATATACTAAAATGTACTGTCGGATTTGAGGAATTACGTTGAAATCGCAATGCGATTAATTCAAGTTATATTAATCGCATTGCGATTACAACTTAACACTGCTATCTTACATAGGCTAGAATTAACGAATATGGAATATATGGCTATGCACTAGCAGTGCTAAGTTGAAATCGCAATGCGAATACTAAGTTAAATTAATCGCATTGCGATTTCAACTTAGCACTGCTGCTATATTCCATATTCGTTAACCGTTAATTCTAGCAAGCTGACCCATTATAAACCCAGCTCTAAGTTGAAATCGCAATGCGATTAATATAACTTGAATTAATCGCATTGCGATTTCAACGTAATTCCTCAAATCCGACAGTACATTTTAGTATATGGAGGCGTTCCCATGGTGATGGGGACGCTCCATGAACACAGAAGTTATGGTTGGCTTGGTAGAATTAGCGAGGATGACGAATATGACGAATGTATTCGTCATATTCCTCAAAGCGAAGATAGCAGTATTCTACATCTTCGTTTTAGCAACCTATTCGTCAACCTCGCTAATTCTAGCAATCAAATAGGAAGGTTGACTTACCAGACAGCTGTGTTAAATTACGCTATGCGATTTTTTTTTTTTAATAAATAGAATACTTATAATAATATTATCATATCAAGTAATATAATTATTGTATTAAAAAAAAATCGCATAGCAATTTAACACAGCTGTCTCTATAGTCAACCTTCCTATTTGATTGCTAGAATTAGCGAGGTTGACGAATAGGTTGCTAAAGCAGATGTAGAATACTCGTTATCTTCGTTTTGAGAATATGACGAATACATTCGTCATATTCGTCATCCTCGCTAATTCTAGATATGAAACCAATAGGAAAGTAGCCTTAAGTACAAATCGCAATATGCGATTATTTAAATCGCATTTTAATCGCGATAACTAGAAAAAATGACGAATATTCGATTTCGACGAATACGAAACGAATATTCATTCGAATATTCGCGAATTTCGTCGAAATCGAATATGGCACCTGCCGCTCATCACTAATTACTGTATGGGGAGTACACCTGACTACTCCAGGAAGGTGAACAGCCTGTCGGATCCGTACTGCCGCTAGTTCACCTAAGCCCCCAGAATGACGCTTTGTCCCCATTGACCATCATTTAGGCAGTGGTGGGTTTCCGGCAGCAGCAAGGCAGCACACGGCGAGAGACAGTTTAATTAAAAGTTCTGCATGTCGTTGTTTATTTCCAGGGAATCTCTCGCCATGCACCTCCATTCTGCTGCCATCCCTTTGCTATAGCCACCAACACCAACATTTCCTATCATATCATTAAAAAAATACAAAAATGATTAATCTTTGAAAGGGAAACATTATATTTAATGTTACGGTTAGAAGATAGGATTATCTGTTTGTTTTCTTGAACTAAATCACATGTTGCAGTGGAATATTAGATATTAGGTTAATATTATAACTAGAGATGAGCGAACACCTGGATGTTCGGGTTCGAGAAGTTCGGCCAAACTTCCCGAAAATGTTCGGGTTCAGGATCCGAACTCGACCCGAAATTTATCCCGAACCCGAAAGGGCTAGAGGGCTGCAAAAGGCAGCAAAATGTAGTTAAATGCCCTGCAAACAAATGTGGATAGAGAAATGAATTAAAATAAAATAAAATAAATAAAAATTAACCAATATCAATTGGAGAGAGGTCCCATAGCAGAGAATCATGCGTCATATCGCCCACCACTGCAGAAGGCCACTTTCAGTTATTTCGGCCAGCACCCAGACAGAGGAGAGAGGTCCCACAGCAAGGAATCATGCGTCATATCACCCACCACTGGAGATGGCCACTCTCAGTTATTTTAGCCCAGCACCAAGACAGAGGAGAGAGGTCCCACAGCAAGGAATCATGCGTCATTTCACCCACCACTAGAGAAGGCTACTTTCAGTTATTTAGGCCCCAGCACCCAGACAGAGGAGAGAGGTCCCACAGCAAGGAATCATGGGTCATATTACCCTCCACTGGAGAAGGCCACTTTCAGTTATTTCGGCCCCAGCACCCAGACAGAGGAGAGAGGTCCCACAGCAAGGAATCATGCGTCATATCACCCACCACTGGAGAAGGCCACTTTCAGTTATTTCGGCCCAGCACCCAGACAGAGGAGAGGTTCATTCAACTTTGGGTTGCAAATGAGGATTCAATAAAGAAGTGCTCCGGAGAACAAAAATACATGGTTGAGGGGGAGGCAGGTATAAATGTCTATTCTGCACAAGGGAGGCACAGGTCCTGTGGGATCCATGCCTGGTTCATTTTTATGAACGTCAGCTTGTCCACGTTGGCTGTGGATAGGCGGCTGCGTTTGTCAGTAATGACGCCCCCTGCCGTGCTGAATACACAATCAGACAAAACGCTGGCCGCCGGGCAGGCCAGCACCTCCAAGGCATAAAATGCTAACTCTGGCCACGTGGACAATTTGGAGACCCAGAAGTTGAATGGGGCCGAACCATCAGTCAGTACGTGGAGGGGTGTGCAGACGTACTGTTCAACCATGTTAGTGAAATGCTGCCTCCTTCTAACACGTTCCGTATCAGGTGGTGGTGCAGTTAGCTGTGGCGTGGAGAAAAAGCTTTTCCACATTTCTGCCATGCAAACGCTGCACTCAGAGAAGCTGGCCGTGACACTGCTGCGTTGGCGACCTCTTGCTCCTCCTCTGCCTTCACCTTGGGCTTCCACCTGTTCCCCTGTGACATTTGGGAATGCTTTCAGGAGCACGTCTACCAGCGTGCGCTTGTACTCGCGCATCTTCCTATCACGCTCCAGTGCAGGAAGTAAGGTGGGCACATTGTCTTTGTACCGGGGATCCAGCAGGGTGGCAACCCAGTAGTCCGCACACGTTAAAATGTGGGCAACTCTGCTGTCGTTGCGCAGGCACTGCAGCATGTAGTCACTCTTGTGTGCCAGGCTCCCCAGAGGTATGGACAAGCTGTCTTCTGTGGGAGGCATATCGTCATCGTCCTCCGTATCCCCCCAGCCACTCACCAGTGATGGGCCTGAGCTGTGTCGGGTGCCACCCCGCTGCGAACCTGCTTCATCCTCATCCTCCTCCACCTCCTCCTCATCCTCCTCGTCCTCCAGTAGTGGGCCCTGGCTGGCCACATTTGTACCTGGCCTCTGCTGTTGCAAAAAAACCTCCCTCTGAGCCACTTCTAATAGACTGGCCTGAAAGTGCTAAAAATGACCCCTCATCCTCCTCCTCCTCCTCCTGGGCCACCTCCTCTTCCATCATCGCCCTAAGCGTTTTCTCAAGGAGACATAGAAGTGGTATTGTAAGGCTGATAACGGTGTCATCGCCACTGGCCATGTTGGTGGAGTACTCGAAACAGCGCAACAGGGCACACAGGTCTCGCATGGAGGCCCAATCATTGGTGGTGAAGTGGTGCTGTTCCGCAGCACGACTGACGTGTGCGTGCTGCAGCAGAAAATCCACTATGGCCTGCTGCTGCTCGCACAGTCTCTCCAGCATGTGCAAGGTGGAGTTCCACCTGGTGGGCACGTCGCATATGAGGCGGTGAGCGGGAAGGCCGAAGTTCCGCTGTAGCGCAGACAGGCGAGCAGCGGCAGGATGTGAACGCCGGAAGCGCGCACAGACAGCCCGCACTTTATGCAGCAGCTCTGACGTGTCGGGGTAGTTTTGAATGAACTTCTGCACCACCAAATTCTGCACATGCGCCAGGCAAGGGATCTGCGTCAAACCAGCTAGTCCCAGAGCTGCGAAGAAATGTGCCCATTATCGCACACCACCAGGCCGGGCTTGAGGCCCACCGGCAGAAACCACTCGTCGGTCTGTTGTTCAATACCCCGCCACAACTCCTGCGCGGTGTGGGGCCTGTCCCCCAAACATATGAGTTTCAGAATGGCCTGCTGACGTTTACCCTGGGCTGTGCTGAAGTTGGTGGTGAAGGTTTGTGGCTGACTGGATGAGCTGGTGGAAGCAGAGGAGGAGGAAGCCGAGTAGGAGGAGGAGGCTACAGGAGGCAAAGAATAATGCCCTGCGATCCTTGGCGGCGGAACGACGTGCGCCAAGGAACTCTCCGCCTGGGGCCCAGCCACCACTACATTTGCCCAGTGTGCAGTTAGGGAGATATAGCGTCCCTGGCCGTGCTTACTGGTCCACGTATCTGTGGTTAGGTTGACCTTGCCACAGAAGGCGTTGCATAGTGCACACTTGATTTTATCGGATATTTGGTTGTGCAGGGAAGGCACGGCTGTCTTGGAGAAGTAGTGGCGGCTGGGAAGAACATACTGTGGGACAGCCATGGACATCAGCTGTTTGAAGCTTGTCAGTGTCCACCAGCCTGAATGACAGCATTTCAAAGGCCAGTAGTTTAGAAATGCTGGCATTCAGGCCCAGGGCTCGAGGGTGGCTAGGTGGGAATTTACGCTTTCTCTCCAAGGTTTGTGAGATGGAGAGCAGAACGCTGCCGTGTGACATGGTGGAGATGCTTGGTGACGCAGGTGGTGGTGTCGGTGGCACATCCTCTGTTTGGTGGGCGGCAGGTGCCAACATTCCTCACGAGGCGGAGGAAGAGGCCGAGGCAGCAGCAGAAGAGGGAGCAGGGGGAGCCAAAGTGAGTTCCTTGCTTTTAAGGTGTTTACTCCACTGCAGTTCATGCTTTGCATGTAGATGCCTGGTCATGCAGGTTGTGCTAAGGTTCAGAACGTTAATGCCTCGCTTCAGGCTCTGATGGCACAGCGTGAAATGCAAAACACTTGGGTCTTGTCGTCAGCACATTGTTTAAAGAAGTGCCATGCCAGGGAACTCCTTGAAGCTGCCTTTGGGGTGCTCGGTCCCTGGTGGCGGTGGCCAGTAGCAGGCGAACTCTCTTGGCGGTGCCTACTCTGCTTTTGCCCCCTGCTCCCTCTTTTGCTACGCTGTTGGCTCGGTCTCCCCACTGCCTCTTCCTCTGAACTATGAAAGTCAGTGGCACGACCTTCATTCCATGTAGGGTCTAGGACCTCATCGTCCCCTGCATCTTCTTCCACACAGTCTTCCTCACTGACCTCCTGTTCAGTCTGCACACTGCAGAAAGACGCAGCAGTTGGCACTTGTGTTTCGTCATCATCAGAGACGTGCGGACTGTGATAAGATGGTATTCCCATGTCCTCATCATCAGGAAACATCAGTGGTTGTGCATCAATGCATTCTATGTCTTCCACAACTGGCGAAGGGCTAAGTGGATTCCCTTGGGAAACCCTGCCAGCAGAGTCTTCAAATAGCATAAGAGACTGCTGCATAACTTGAGGCTCAGACAGTTTTCCTAATATGCATGGGGGTGATGTGACAGACTGATGGTCTTGGTTTTCAGGCGCCACCTGTGCGCTTTCTGCAGAAGACTGGGTGGGAGATAATGTTGTGAACATGCTGGATCCACTGTCGGCCACCCAATTGACTAGCGCCTGTACCTGCTCAGGCCTTACCATCCATAGAACGGCATTGGGCCCCACCAAATATCGCTGTAAATTCTGGCGGGTACTGGAACCTGAGTTGGTTCACTAGGACGTGTGGCTGTGGCAGAATGGCCACGTCCTCTCCCAGCACCAGAGGGTACACTAACACCACCACGACCTCGTCCGCGTCCCTTACTAGATGTTTTCCTCATTGTTACCGTTCACCAGGCACCACAATAAGAAAAAAAATATTTGGCCCTATGTATTGATTTCAAATTCAGGCCTTTTTTTTACAGGCACCTAACACTATCTGCCTTTTTATTTATGTAGCGTATTACACTAATCCAGGCACAGCAGTAACCACTTATTTAGGGGAATATCTCTTTTAGGGCTAGTATTTAGGCCCTGGATGAAAGGTATCCTTTTATGGACAGATTTAAACTAGGCCTGCAACAGCTGGAACACCAGAGTCAGGGTATTGCTATTTTGGCAATTGAATTTCACCCCAGAACAAAATATATGTTTTGGCGGACACTATTATAGTTTGCCAGCCAGAGCTGAAACCACTGATTTATGGTATTGCTATTTTGGCAATTGAATTTCACACCAGAACAAAATATATGTTTTGGCGGACAATATTATAGTTTGCCACCCACAGCTGTGACACTAGATTTATGGTATTGCTATTTTGGCAATTGAATTTCACCCCAGAACAAAATATATGTTTTGGCGGACACTACTTAATAAAATAAAGAAATTGCTATCCTGAGTTTCTAGGGGTGACAATTAGCACAGCCAAGCCCCTGATGTAGGATATGGCAAAAAAAAAACTAGTATTGATGGATTGATGGACTTGGTGGCAGCTTGTTCTGGTGCACCACAAGTCACAAAATGGCCGCCAATCAACCCAGAAAATAAGTGACAGAAAAACGCTCTGTGCAGCCTAAAAACCAGTGAGCAAGTAACTAGCAGAAGTTCAATCATTCACAGCTGTAGATCGATCACTTCATTAGGTGCTTTTGCAGACTTTTCCCTGCCTAATCTCGCCCTCACAGCAGCTGCGTCCTCTCCCTACACTAATCAGAGCAGTGTGACGTGCGGCGCTACGTGACTCCAGCTTAAATAGAGGCTGGGTCACATGCTGCGCTTGGCCAATCACAGCCATGCCATTAGTAGACATGGCTGTGATGGGCTCTTAGGGCAATCTGTGCAGCCCTTCAGAAATCGGGAAGTAATCGCCGAACAACGAACCCGAACTTTTTTGAAAATGTTCGGGTCCGGGTCCGTGTCCCGAACACCCCAAAATTCAGTACGAACCCGAACCATGCTCGAACTGTTCGCTCAACACTTATTATAACATCTGATAATTTTTTTTTTTTTTATACAACAGCGTATGCTTCAGTAGGGGTATGACAATACCCGCTCCCATGAGATGAAGAGGCGGATTGTTAGGCAGATTGCCTATGAGTTGTGGCAGGAGCACGATGGCCGGCATAAGCGGCTGGCCATACTGAAGAATTGGTCTGATCTGAAGAGGAGGCATGCGGAGAAGATCAGAGAAATCCGAGACCAACAATGTCAAGGTATAATGATAATTAGTGTTGGTGAAAGATACAAAAGTAATGTGAAGCATATGTACATTTTTGTTAGCATTTTACTTTAAAAACGTATTCTGTTATTTTCGATGTACCTCTTCCCTCGGTGAGGCGTAGGCCTTCCCAAACTGAGGCATGGCAGGTCTCTGATGAAGAGGAGGAGCAGGCTGGGCCCTCCGGTCAGCCACCTGCCCCTATCCCCCAGAAGGGGGCCAAGTCCATGGAAGGACCTGTGGGAGGACCCTCAACCCCACCAGATTCCCCCCCCCCATGAGTCTCTGGACAAGGACGACGAGGTGGAACTAGTCACCAACCCACATAAGGAGGGAAAATATGTACTATGGCTGCATAAAATCATTCACTGTTCCCACACACAAAAGTACACTCACACGTCAGTTTAGTTTTCATCAAAAGCATACTGTCTTAGACCCAACCCTAATAAGCATTTTTACACTTTTAAAGTAATCTCTCATCTAATCATATCTAATAGAATTTTCCAAATTTTATAAATGAAATAAAAAAATTTAAATGCCAACTATGTACAATGTATAACAACCTAACAATTACAACATGAATTCAAAACAGCTAAAAACAAAAAAAAAGAACTATCACGGTATAACAAATTAATAGGTAAAACAGTAAATCAAAACAGCCTAAAACAATACGAACTATCAAGGTATAATTAATTAACAAGTTTAACATCTAATCAAAACAGCAAAACAAATGTGACAACCAGCCACCCAACCTAGGCCACCGTAGCAATACAGTGCTTGTGCACTATATAGTATTGACTTCTATATCCGAATCGACTGTAAGAACTGTTGATGGTTACCATTAAGATTGGGTGGTGTTCCTGATCCTGAATATGATTGAATAATTTTGATATCTAAACGCTTACTATACAGGTTGTTGTTTGTTCCAAAATAATTGTTCAGGTTGTCGACAGTTCCTATCCTTATGTGTAAATGTAACGTTTATGTTCTAGATTAATTATTTATTTTCTATTGTTGTTTATGTTGCTATCTACATGAACAAAAATAACACAAGCCCTATCATTAATTTTTAAAATTTCAGTTACAGCAGTCATAGCCCAGGATAATTTTAAGCTGTACTCCAAACACTATTCAGACTACAATGGGAGATTATACCTTCTACCAAACGATTTTCCGACGACCCCACCTCAGAAGTTTTATTAGACTAGTCAATGTTTCTCCCACAATCGCCTTAATTTTATTTTTGTATACAATAATGGCAAAAAAGGTTCTTATTAAGGAAAAATTTATAATATTTTTTTCCCTTTACAGTATTAAAAGAAATAAAGAAATTTGTTTGGCTGATACAGCATGAGCAAAGGCGTAATGTCCAGGAGTTTTGGGAGCACCCTGTTAAAAAACTCAGTGAGTTGAAGCTTCAGTTCGCATACCGCCTGTGCCAATTAGAAGAGAAAATCAACCGGACGTGGAGGTGCTTCTAAACATCCAAAACAAACTAAAAGCCCTACATTTTTTTTAATGTTAAACAGTTTATAATATTTTTATTATTACTTTATTTATAAAGTATTTATTGTTATTTTAATTTGTCTCATGTTTTTATTTAGTAAACAAACAAAAAAAAGGTTATACAGTTGATAAGTTTTGGGTTACACATTTTCCCCGACAGTACATTTAAAACCATACACAATAAACAAAAAAAGTTGAACAGACTAATAACACCCAAACCCCAAAATACACTATATTAATAATGAAGTTTACTAATCTACAAACCACCATAAAACTATCTTTACTTAAATAAATGGTGAAACATAGGAACATTTAGTATTAAATAACAAAACCAACAATAAAAAAAATGTAACTAAAAAAAAAAATTAAGAAAATTACCTATGTACAAAAATTATACCGATAGAGGTAAGGAACAAATCCGCATGGATCTTAAATATATATTTTTTCGACATAAAATAAAGTTAAATTGCTTCTGCTTTTTAACCAGAATATGGAAAGACATTACTCTGCGTATATGAATTCTCTATTTGGTCACATGTCCTCAAGAACATGCTACAGTCAAAATTTTAGGTTCAACTTTTTGATAGATTGGTTAAATATTTCATGCATGTGCAAATTTTCATTACATTATCGCCAATAATTTTAAAAACTATAAAAGTATCTAGGCATATTTGCAGGTTATAATACGGCTCCATTCACAAAACCAGATTTCCACACGGATGAGTATAACGCCAGTTACAGCAAACCATGTAGAGAGGTCAACACGGAAGTCAGCCATCCCTCCCAGGAAAACAGACAACAACATGTTCTCAAACCTAAATCCATATTTAAATATGAAATAAATATATAATAAATATAAATAAATAAAATATACCAAAATAAAATTAAGTAGGTTCATCAATCAGTCCTGCACAGTGTTAACTGCACCAGACCGTTTGAAAAAGGGAAGCCCATATTTGGTACACACCATGCTAGGGCATATACCAGTACAGGCATGCCCCAAACCACGCTTTTTTAAAATAATAAAAAAAAAAGGGATTTTGTGATTGAAGCCGAGTACGCATGACAATATTACAATTTTTACGTAAACATAGTTAAATATCAAAATATTGGCAATAAAAAATTAGCATCGCACATGCTAGAATAAAACACATGAAAATCTAATTTTGAGAATACATAATTATATAATAACATAGTAACATAGTATATAACACCAAAAAAAGACATTTGTCCATCCAGTTCGGCCTGTTTCCTACAAGTTGATCCAGAGGAAGGCAAAAAAACACTGTGAGGCAGAAGCCAATTTTCCCCACTTAAGGGGAAAAAAATTCCTTCTCGACTCCAATCAGGCAATCAGAATAACTCCCTGGATCAACGAACCCTCTCTAGTAGCTATAGCCTGTAATATTATTAAACTCCAGAAATACATCCAGTCCACTCTTGAATTCCTTTATTGTACTCACCATCACCACCTCCTCAGGCAGAGAGTTCCATAGTCTCACTGCTCTTACCGTGAAGAATCCTTTTCTATATTTGTGTACAAACCTTCTTTCCTCCAGACGCAGATGATGTCCCCTCGTCACAGTCACAGTCCTGGGGATAAATTGATGATGGGAGAGATCTCTGTACTGACCCCTGATATATTTATACATAGTTATTAGATCTCCCCTCAGTCATCTTTTTTCTAAAGTAGATAATGTTTAAATGGAGAAAAAAAAGATCCATGCTGGTTAACTCCACATAATTCAGCCACACATCAGCTGCAGGCCATACATATTTTAAATGACGATTCATAATGTCACATTACAAACTCGGATAGAATTATGACACACATGAACCGTAAAGTATGAAGCTTGCTGATAAAAAAAAATATAAAAAGTAAAATTTAAAAAATGTGAAATATTTTCTATGTTTTTATGTTGTGATTCAGAGTTATTTGTCTATTGTCTTTGCGTATGATTGTCTTTGTGTTTATTTGTTTCTTTTACCTTACACTACCAAAAAAAAAAAAAAAAAACTATTGTCTTTCCCTGCATTAAGTTTCCAAAAGTCGAATTGTAACTGATATCTTATTCACATTAAGTAGTGATTTAGTAACATTTAGGCAAAAGTAAGTGTATTGAAACAGCAATTTTCCGATCAGAAACACATGAAAGACCATGAATTTGATAAACAAAACCAAGCATGTAATATAATGTTGTGTAAAAAGTAACATAGATTCTGCAGCATGATCATGACAGGCCGCAGCAACAACATCAATATTTCTACAGTGGTCTACTCGGGGGCCCATGGAGCTTAACAGAATTCAGTTGCACAGCCAACTGCAGCAGTAGCATCAGTTGTTGTAATGTCAAAAGGTCCAAATGTAACTCTACTAGATCAAAAGGGGCAGCACCAGAAGGATTTGATTACTGTTGTAGTATGAGGGTCACGTGCTGTAAGCCCAAATTCACCAGCACAAGTAGCAGCAGGCAGAGCATTTATAATGTCAATAGGCACTAATAAAAATCAACATGAGCCTAACCCGTAGCAGCAGGATTTACCAGGAGTAGTTGTATGAGGACCACGTGTTCCTCTCCCCAATTCAGCTGCACAGTCTGCAGTAGTGTTGATCATGAATATTCGAATTGCAAATTTTAATTGCGAATATCGGCACTTCGAGAACTCGCGAATATTTAGAATATCTCAAAATATATTCGTAATCGCAAATATTCAAATTTTCGCAATCAAGAAAATAATGCCTGAAGATCAGGAATTCGAGAATTTGCGAATATATGGCGAATATTCGCACAAATATTTTCAAAATATCACAAATTTGAATATTGCCCCTGCTGCTCATCACTAGTTTGCAGCATTAGTAAAGCTATTAGGCCCTGAATATAACTCAACATGATCATAATCGGCAGCGTCAGGATTTCTTAAGAGGAGTAGTATGAGGACCTTGTGTAGATAGCCCCAAATCAGCAGCACAGGAAGCAGCAGCAGCATTTGTAATGTAGATAGGCCCAAATATTACTCAACATGATCATACTTGTCAGCAGCATAAATTCTTTAGAGGATTATTATAAGGACCAGGTGTTCATTGCCCCCAATAAAGCAGCTGTAGATGTAATAAGGGCCAAATGCTACTCAAAATTTTAAAAAATATAAGCAGCAGGAATTAATAAGAGGTGTAGTATTAGGGAAACATGGAGGTACCCCCAATGCAGCAGCATCAGCATTATTAGTACAGTTATGAGGCCAAAATGTAACTCTACATGGTCATAACAATTTGCAGGGGAAGTTCTTAAGAGGGGTAGTATGAGGGCCACATGTAAATAGCCCCAATTCAGCAGCAGTAGCAGTAAAAACAATGTTCTAGGGCCAAAGTTAACTGAACCTGAGCAGTTAGCAGCAGTAATTTATAAGAGGTGTAGTATGAGGGCCACATAGAGGTAGCCACAATTCATGAGCAGCAGCTATCAATGTACTGTAGTAAGAGCCAAATTTTAACACAAAACTGTCATAACTATTGGCAGCAAGAATTTAGAGCAGTAGATGTCATGTCATATTTGCCAAATGTAACTCAAGAGGGTCATAACTATTGAGAACAGGAATTCATATAAGGTGTAGTATGAGTGGCACAAAATGGTGTCCCCAAAGTAGCAGCAGTAGTAGATGTACTGTTAGAAAGAACCAATGTAACTCAACACGGTCATAACCATTGAAAGCATTAATTCAGAAGAGGTGTAGTATGAGGGCCGCATGGAGGTAGCCCCAATTCAGCAGCAGCAACAGTAGATGTAATGTAATAAGGGCTAAATGTAATTCAAAATGGTCATAATAACTAGCAGCAGCAATAAGTCATAGGAGGTGTAGTATGAGGGACTCAAGATGTTGTCCCCAAATCAGCAGAAGCACCAGTAGATGTAATGTTATTTCGAGCCAAATGTACAGTAACTCAACAAGTTAATAACTTTTGAATAAAGGAATTCATAAGAGGTGTAGTATGAGGGCCGCATTACGCTTGCCTCAATTCAGCAGCAGCTGCAGTAGATGTAATGTAATAAGGCCAAATGTAACTCAAAAGGGTCATAACTAGCAGCATCAGAAAGTCATAAGAGGTGTAGTATGAGGGCCACATGGTCGTGTCCTCAGATCAGCAGCAGTAGATGTAATGTTATAAGGGCCGAATGTAACTCAACAGGGTCATAACAAGCAGGAGCAACAATAGCAACAGCAGGATTTGGATATAAAAAAAGGCCCAAAGTAAAACCAACATGATAACACACAGCAGCAACAGCATCTGGAGCTGTAGCTGCAGATAAACGCTGAAGTTGAATGTTCCCCGGAATATTCAACACCAACAAACTGTGACAAGGAATTAATTACAAAAATATAAGGCATAACACAGCAGGATAAAACTTTGCAGCTGGAGTGATTATTCATTAACAGCCCCCTTATCACCCACAATAATAGATAATAAAATGAATTAATTTCAATGTATAGTTGATGTTTAAAATTGTACAGCGGCGAAGTTGTAATATTATTTTTGTTAGAATTTTTTTTGTTATAATTCTTAAAATGAAAACAACTTTATATTTTGAATACATTGTGTAAAGTAACGCTAAGCTCGTGAGTACACAGAGAGCTTTCACGTGTACATACATAATTATCCACAATAGACACATCAACTCTAGCGCAAACCGCAGCATTAAGCACCGTGCACTAATTCCTCTGAGACAGACAGCATTAGGACTGGAGAGGTTAAGCAGCGGGTCTGTTGTCCTCGGTTTGTCTGTGTGGAGTAATGTGTACTGCCGGTCGACCCACCCAAACACAATTGGCAATATACACTCTCAGAGCTAAGGACATGGGCACGACCATGTCATCCTTAGATTGCCAAAGCCCGGAAGGCAGTAGAAAAGTGGTTTGCCATGTGTCGGGTGTGTTAGTGTACCCAGTTCTGCTATTAAGGTTATTTCCTCTCCCCCTGGGTTATGATTCTGCCATGGTACCCATCTACTGTTGGGCTCCTCGGCGGCTGGCTTGAAGTGCGCAGCCTGGTTCAGCTATCTCCAAACATGCGCCCGAATAAGCATTCAGCTGCGAGACTTGACTACTGTGGCGAAACCAAACTCGCCACTGAGTTTTGGAGGGGATAGATTGCCAGCCTCTTGCCCCAGGATTATGGGCCCTCTCATCAGCCCACGCTAAACTTAAACCCCATGGCGATTTGACTGTGTTTGTGGCATCTGAGCGCTGTTTGGATATATTGAGCGCTCAGATCCAAGCCATCTGGGGATATGTTAAATGTCTGTGTGTACTGTAAAGGGTGGGACATTGTATATTGAATAATGATGTCTGTCCTATTGTCCCCACGTGTGTATTGGCGATTTCCCTTTGTCCTGAGAGATAATTGAATGAGTCCTCGATTGTCTCCAGGACAGAAGACATTGTGTATTCTCCTGCCTGTGATGATTACATTAACCTGTGTAGGGTAATTGTATCACAGGCAGAGGGGAGGGATATGCTGGGGGTGTCTGTATTGTCCCATTGTGTGTGATTGGCTGCTGTATCCCGTGTCGCAGTCTTCCTTCTGGTCCCCTAGGGGAGTGTCCACCAGGTGGGAGACCTGCATAAATACCGGGCAGGTAGCCCTCAATAAAGTTAGAATTCCTGTTTAACCATTAATACGGAGCCTCGTCTCGTACTTGGGGGGAATTGCTACGTCAGAACGTTCTCTTGCCTGTTCCAGGAAAGGAGGACTTCGTATGGTTCCAGTTCGGTGGATTCCAGCGGTTGTGGGTTGCTGTGCTCTTCTCCAGGGGAATCGCCCGAACGGTATTAACCCTCACTATACCGGGTTATACCGTAACAACTACAAACGAGGGTTAGTGTCACACAGCTCAGGGCAGACTTCTCCATCATCACTGAGGGGCTAATGGGCACAGTGGAGCACCTCTACTGTAATCCAGCAAAGAAAATAGTACCCTTTGATTGTAAGCCACCATGTGTGTAGTAGTTACAATGAAGTGCCTTTCAGTTAAAGCGTCACAATTAGGTATCCTTTTTTTTGTGTGTTCATAAGACATTTCTCATTTTAAGAAATTGTAATTTAATACAGTAATCCAGGCCTATATAAAGCTGATATCCAAAAGGGGAAAAATATTTCAGTCCTTCCATTTAGAGATGGTGTAGTTAGATATTTTCAAGTGATCCATCATGTAAAAAGATATCTACATACCCCATATCTATAAATTTAAAGAGACAACATATATAAAAAATGATATCATCAGTGTATAGAACTGGATTACTGTAAGATAATGAGCAAACAGGATAGTAATTTTGATCTCAAGTTAGCACAAAAAATAAATAAAAATTAAGTGGGATGAATGTAACGCAAGTTCAGTGTTACTCCAGCCTGCATGGTGGCTTACAATCATAGTGTAATATTTACAGTACTGGATGACAGTTGATGTGCCTCACTGTGCCAGTAAGCACCTCCGTGGTGATGTTGCAGTCTGCCCCTGGCTGTGTGACACAATTCACCGTGTGATGTCAAGTATCGCAGCAGAATGATTATTTAGCCGCGTGATCTGTAATAGCAGAACCAGGCTGCACACTTAATCCAGGCGTTGAGGATCACAACAGTGGACGAGAAAGATGACAGAGTCATGACCCAGGGGGAGAGGAACTAACCTCAGCAGCAGAACCGGGGACACTAACATACCCGGTACGTAGCAAGCAACTTCTCTACTGCCTTCTGGGCTCAGACGATCAGAGTAAGATGTGGTTGTGCCCGTGTCCTTAGCCCAGAAAGTTTACATCGCCAATCGTGTATGGGGGTGCGAGTGGAGGTACACATTACTCCGCACAGACAAACGGAGGACAACAGAGCCGCAGCTAAAACCCTGGCAGCCCTACCGCCGTCTGTATAGGAGGAATCAACACACAGCACTTAATGCTGCGTGAAAGCTTTGGTCTGCGTTACAGTTGATGTGCGTAAAAGTTACTTTTTGTCAGAGGATATTATAGAAAAAATAAATTACATTAAATAAGGTCTTAAATTCAATAGACAATATTTCATTATAATAAAAGTAATTTAACAACATTACTTCTAAAATATATATTTTTTGGTTAAAAAGCAAGGTATGAAAAATATATTAAACGTTATCTAAATGATTGTTTATAGTTTACTTTATCTACATTTCCTAATAATACATTTACAGTAAAAAAAAAAAAATAATACATGACTGGATTTAAAAAAAATAATATATGTAGATTGAAACATTCATGATTGTTTTTTTTTTTAAATTAATACAAATAATTAAATAATTTAAGAACATACATGATTACAATTAAAAATTCATATAATAAATAAATACATACACATGTACAAACATAAATTATTTAATAATTAAAAGCGTATTAAAAAACACATAGAAGGATTAAAAAACAACGGATTTTCGGAGGGATAGCTAAGGAGAGGGATGGGCAAGGTACACTTCAGCGCCCTGAACCGACATTGGGGGTCAGAAAGTCGCTGCCGATCCAGGACTAATAAATGTGAGTCTGTCCACGGAGTCTGTCCGCTTGTCCGTGACCACCCCACCTGCCGCGCTGAATGCCCGCTCAGACAGTACACTGGACGGGGGCAAGACAGTAGCTCCAGTGCGCTCTGAGTGAGCTTGCGGCAGGCATCCAGCCTGGCAACCCAGTACTCCATGGGGTCGCCTGTGCTCATGCTGTTGAAAGCACCGACCGACCCCATGTAGTTATCCACCATGCGGGCCTGCCGCTGATGGTGACTTATGCAGCTGCTGGTGGTACTGGGTCTCGCAGACTGGTAGAAGAGCCTCATCTCACCCAGAAGGTCACCTGCTCATGGTGGGTGAGATGGGCGTGGAGAACTGGAGCTGGAGGCCGATGGTTTGCCTCCTCCAGCTGGTGGATCAGACAGGCCCTCAATTTTGCAATACGGGCCTGCCTCCAGTTGGCTGGGATCAACTGCTCCAGTTTCCCCTTACAATATGGGTCTAAAAGGTCGGCCAACCAAAAGTCGTCCCTCTCCTTAATTTTTCTTATCCGGGGTCCCTCCTTAGGCTTCTCAGCATATGGGCAGCCATGGGGAAGAGCACAGACCACTGTGACTCCTCATGACTACCCGGGCCCATGACCTCTTGATCCTCCTGCTGCTGCTGCTCACGGTCTGAGATGCCCCACCCCCGTACTAACGTTGCCCCCATCACCGGCTCTCCCTCCTGACCAGGCCCAGACTCCTGGACGTCCACTAAATCATCATCCTCCTCATCCTGGACCTGGTCCTGGTGGAACATGGTTGACTCATCATGCTCCACAAAGGCACTCTCCCCAGCCTCGCGCAGGTGATCTAGTGTCCTTTCCAGCAGGAACGCTAGGGGGAGAACATCATTGAGGCGAACATGCTCCCTGCTGACCATCTTGGTCGCCTGCTTGAATGGGGCCAACACATGGCAGATCTAATGTATTTTCCCCCACTCCACATTAGTGATGTAGGGGAGTGGGTGTGATGGCCCTGGAGTGCCTAGGTCCAGCAGTTACTCCCTCGCCGCCTGTATCTGCTCTCACAACCTCTCCAGCACACTGTACACAATCAGCCTGGGGGGGCTGTTGTCCCGCTGCAGTTTGGACAGGGACGTGTCGGCGGTTGGGGAGCGTTGGAAGTGGCTGGCAATCCTACGTACTCTTTGCACAATGTCACTCAACCTTGGGCATGTAAAGAGGAATTTCTGTACAACAAGGTTGAGGACATGGGCCATGCAGGGCACGAGGGTCAGACTGGCAGCCTGAAGGGCGGAGAGGAGGTTGCTCCCATTGTCACAGACAACCATACCTGCCTGGAGCCTTCGGGGTGTCAGCCACTTCTGGACCTGATCCTGTAGTGCAGCCAGAACATCAGGTACAGTGTGTCTCCATTCTCCAAACCTCACAAGCTGGAGCACGGCCTGGCAGCGGATGTACCCCACACTTGTGTGTCTACAGTGATGCTTGCTGGGGGGCTCTCCAGCAGTGGAGACAATGGCTTGACGGAGAGCAGCACTTCTTTCCTGGACACCCCAGGGAGGCACCACAAACTCAGATGCCGCTGATCCCTCCCCGGCGCATGGAGGGAAACCCAATGGGCTGTGAAGCTAATGTATCTTCCCTGCCCATGCCTACTGGTCCAAGCATCCATTGTGAGATGCACCCTGTCGCTGACAGTATGATCCAGTGACCGGCATAATTTTCGCAGAACATGCACTATCTTTAAAGTGCAGTCATTCACACAAGCAGTTAAAGCTTCCAATTTAAAAAAAAAAAAAACATTGCACGAATAGATATATGCGAATGTGCAGGTAATGAATTTTCGCAGTAACTTTAATGTCAGCGCCGTCTTTAACACTGGGCTAAAGGGGCAGCTGCCCCGGGCCCAGTTGTTCCTGGGGGGCCCAAGGCAGCTGCCTCTTGATCTCCGTTGACCACTGCAGACAATTTCAATTACATTGAGTGGCCGTCCACCCCAGATATCAGGCTGTCAGCACAGGGAGGGTGCTGCCATGCCATCCTGCATGCCGCCACTTCAGAGCAAACTGTGAGAGTAAGAGCTGTGGGAGAAAGGACCTTCCATGACATAATCACCATGTGACCAGTAACATAGCAATATTACTTGTCACATGGCTATGAGGTAATCAAAGGTCCTTTTCTTCTTCCAGGACTCTGTGTTGCTGCAGCCTGCAGGAGAAGGGTAGGTCACGTGGGTACAGGCACTAGCCGACTGTCTGCAGAGGAGGAAGATCAGGGATGGCTGCTCAGCAGTGTATGTAGAGGGGAGAGAGTATGTCAGCACTGGAGAGGTACCGTGGATGTGACTACTGGAGAGGGGCTGAAGATTGTATGCTGTGAGAGTATATACTGGGGAGGCTGCTGTATGGGATTATACACTGGGGGTTTATATACTGCTGTGTGGGATTATATACTGGGGGGCTGCTGTATGATATTATATACCGGGGGGCTGCTGTAAGAGATTATATACTGGGGGCTGCTGTATGAAATTATATACTGAGGGGCTACTGTGTGGATAGATATACTGGGGGCTGCTGTGTGAGATTACTGTGGGGGGGGGGTGCTGTGTGTGACCACATACTGGGGGGGGGGCTGCTGTGTGTGATTACATACTGGGGGGCTGCTGTATGATATTATATACTGGGGGGGGGCTGCTGTATGTGATTACAACCGTGGGGGCTGCTGTATGAGATTATATACTGAGGGGCTGCTGTGCGGGATTATATACTGGAGGGCTGCTGTATGAGATTATATACTAGAAGGCTGCTTTGTGGGATTATATACGGTGGGGGGGGGGGGCTGCTGTGTGAGATTATATACTGGAGGGTGCTATATACTGTAGGGTGCTATACTGTGGGGTGCTGGGGTGCACTGTAACGCTAGGGTGAGCCGAGCCCCAGTCTCCTTCCTGAACTGCAGAGCGGTGCCCACCTCCAGCCCTGAGCCCAGCTGCCCAGAGCACTGATACTGAGCCCGCTGGAGTCTTCAGAACTATAAGTATTTACAGTCATTCACTGTAAGCGCTATATTATATTTGGTGGTGGAGGGCGTGATTGCATGCTAGGGCGTGGGAAGGCGGGATCCAGGGGGCCCAAGTAAATTCTCGCCCAGGGTCCAATCAATATTAAAGACAGCCCTGTTTAATGTATAGGGTTGAGCGAACCCGAACTAGCCCTAAGAAGCCATCACAGCCATGCCTACTAATGGCATGGCTGTGATTGGCTGAGTGCAGCATGTGAACCAGCCTCTTTATAAGCTGGAGTCACGTAGTGCCACACATCACTCTGCTGGTATTAGTCTAGGGAAAGGTTGCTTCCTGTTGTCTCAGGTAGAGATTTGGGAAGAAATCTGTGGAACCTGTTGTTGTGCAATCCTCAAGATACAGCAAATATTGAGGGAGGGTGCTTCTGCAATCCTACCTTTATGTACCCAGCCACTGCAAAGAAATCTGTTACTGAGGTGGGGGTCAGCGGCCATTTTAGCCACTGCAGTGTCCTTGGAACTGCATGTTACCTGCATGTGTGCCAGCCTGCCAGGGACATCACCAGTCTAATCCTTTTTGGTATCTCAGTGAAGGAAAAAATGCTTTTTTTCTGGCAGATCAAGTCCACTACATTTCTGTTTGTATAATTAATGGGTGACATAGTCCATTTCTGTAGTCTGGGACTTGTGGTGCTATAGAGCACTTGTGCATACAATGCACAAATGCGTATATTCAATTTCAACAGTCAAATAGTGCATCAGAGTATTTTTGTGAAATCCTGATCCACAAAGCAGTTTTAAATACACCTCCCAAATACATATTTGAAATTTCTGCAGTGAAATAGAGAATCAGTGTATTTTTTCCACAAAACAGTTGTGCATACAGCGTATAAATACATATTTTATATTTCTGCAGGGAAATAGTGCATCAGTGTGTTTTAGGGGAAAAAAGCTGTGTTCTAGGCCCACAAAACAATTGTGTATAAAGCGTAGAAATAAATTACAGAAAAAACTATATATAAACCATCCTGTACGATATTGTATTAAATGTGCGGATGTATATGGCTACATTTACAAAATAACAGAACATAATGCACTATAAAAAAGACATATGGACTAAGCCCTCACTCTTGATAAAAACTGAGACACTTGGTCAATACATTTTGATCAAAATACATCTAAGCCCACCTACCAGCGACAAGGTGGTCTCAGTTCAAGTGGGTTCCTATGCTAACCAATTCATTCTGTGGCACATTTTTCAGGAGCACAGTCCCCGCACATATGGTGTGCTGCCACTTGTTACCTCCATGTGCATGAGCAACCGGTGGGAGGAAAAACACACACACCTATATGTACCACCTTAATCAAGGTCATCTATATGAATAGGTTAACATAGGAACCTGCCTGAACGGATACCACCTTATCGCCGGTAGGTGGTCTTAGATGTATTTTGATACTCCCAAATTGGGGCACTGCGTGTGCACAGAGCAATGTGCTGTGGCACCCTATATGAGTGGTGTCTTAACTAGTACTATTCCTATCAGTTTAATCCCTTTTACGTACCCTATCCGGGGACGTGTGCCGAATTAGACTAATGTGTAAAAATTAAAAGCCTTATTTATCGGCAAGCTACTGTGCCACCCGGTATCAGTGGTTGGCACTGGCAGTGGGCACACTACAGTCAGTGGAAGTGGGCCTGACAGACACTGGCAGCAGGCAAGCAACTGAATTTAGACTACTGTCTAAAAATTAAATGCCTTATTTATCGGCAAGCTACAGTGCCACCCGGTATCAGTGGTTGGCACTGGCAGTGGGCACACTACAGTCAGTGGAAGCGGGCCTGACACACACTGGCAGCAGGCAAGCAACTGAAATTACACTAAAGTGTAAAAATTAAATGCCTTTTTTTGATGCAAAGTACTGTGCCACACGGGATGACAGGGGTGGGCACTGGCAGTGGGCACACTACAGTCAGTGGAAGTCAGCCTGACACACACTGGCAGGCAACTAACCTTAGATTAAAGTGTAAAAATTAAGTGCCTTTTTTTTAAGCAAAGTACTGTGCCACACGGGATGACAGGGGTGGGCACTGGCAGTGGGCACACTACAGTCAGTTGAAGTCGGCCTGACACACACTAGCAGCAGGCAAGCAGCTGAAATTACACTAAAGTGTAAAAATTAAATGCCTTTTTATGCAAAGTCCTGTGCCAGCCGGTATGAGTGGTGGGCACTGGCAGTGGGCACACTACAGTCAGTGGAAGTCAGCCTAACACACACTGGCAGGCAACTAACCTTAGATTAAAGTGTAAAAATAAAGTGCCTTTTTTTTAAGCAAAGTCCTGTGCCACACGGGATGACAGGGGTGGGCACTGGCAGTGGGCACACTACAGTCAGTTGAAGTCGGCCTGACACACACTAGCAGCAGGCAAGCAGCTGAAATTACACTAAAGTGTAAAAATTAAATGCCTTTTTATGCAAAGTCCTGTGCCAGCCGGTATGAGTGGTGGGCACTGGCAGTGGGCACACTACAGTCAGTGGAAGTCAGCCTGACACACACTGGCAGGCAACTAACCTTAGATTAAAGTGTAAAAATTAAGTGCCTTTTTTTAAGCAAAGTCCTGTGCCATACGGTATGACAGGGGTGGAGCACTGGCAGTGGGCACACTACAGTCAGTTGAAGTCGGCCTGACACACACTAGCAGCAGGCAAGCAGCTGAAATTACACTAAAGTGTAAAAATTAAATGCCTTTTTTTGATGCAAAGTCCTGTGCCACACGGAATGACAGGGGTGGGCACTGGCAGTGGACACACTACAGTCTGTGGGCCTGCACCTCCTCACACACAGGCAGGCCAGGCAACTGCAATATGTATATAAAGGAAAAAAAAGCAGACTAATGTTGCAGCCCTAAAAGGGCTTTTTGGGGTGCTGTCAGGACACTGTCCTTACAGCAGAGATCAGATGAGTCTTTCAGGACTGGAGTGGACACTGAATTCACTAGCCTAGCTATCGATTTCCCAATTAAATCAGCAGCAATTACACTCTCCCTCCTCTCACTAAGACTGCAGCTTCAGAATGAATCTAAAATGGATGCTGTGCAGGAGGTGGGAGGGTCTGGGAGGGAGGGTATGCTGCTGATTGGCTGGAATGTGTCTGCTGACTGTGAGGTACAGGGTCAAAGTTTGCTCAATGATGATGTATAGGGGGCGGACCGAACATCGCATATGTTCGCCCGGCAGAGGCGAACGCGAACAAGCTATGTTCGCCGGGAACTGTTAGCCGGCGGATAGTTCGGGCCATCTCTAATGTCTAGTTCATGTATCGATCATCTTGGGAATGCCATTTTATTTTCTGGGGACTTTACAAGGCTTAGAAGTTTAGAAGCAAATCTTGAAATTTTTCTGAAATTTTCAAAAACCCACTTTTTAGGGACCAGTTCAGGTCTGAAGTCAGTTTGTGAGGCTTACATAATAGAAACCACCCAAAAATGACCCCATTCAAGAAACTACACCCCTCAAGGTATTTAAAACTGATTTTACAAATGTCATTAACCCTTTAGGTTTTCCACAAGAGTTAATGGCAAATGGAGATAAAATTTTGGAAAATTTTCCATTTTAATCAATTTTTTCCAGTAACATAGCAAGGGTTAATAGCCAAACAAAACTCAATATTTATTGCCCCGATTCTGTAGTTTGCAGAAACACCCCATATGTGGTCATAAACTGCTGTATGGCCAAACGGCAGGGCGTAGAAGGAAAGGAACGCCATATTGTTTTTGGAAAGCGGATTTTGCTGGACTGGATTTTTGACACCATGTCCCATTTGAAGCTCCCCGATGCACCCCTAGAGTAGAAACTCCAAAAAAGTGACTTCATCTAAGAAACTACACCCCTGAAGGTATTAAAAACCGATTTTACAAACTTTGTTAACCCTTTAGGTGTTCCGCAAGAGTTATTGGCAAATGGAGATTAAATTTCGGAATTTCTATTTTTTGTTACCTTGCCTCAAAAAAAGTGTAATATAGAGCAACCAAAAATCATATTTATCCTAAAATAATACAAACAAAACTGCAACCTTATCCCGTAGTTTCCAAAATAGGGTCACTTTTTTGGAGTTTCTACTGTAGGGGTGCATCAGGGGGGCTTCAAATGGGACATGGTGTCAAAAAACCAGGCCAGCAAAATCTGCCTTCCAAAAACCATATGGCGTTCCCTTCCTTCTACACCCTGCCGTTTGGCCATACAGCATTTTACGACCACATATAGGGTGTTTCTGCAAACTAGAGAATCAGGGCAATCAATATTGAGTTTTGTTTGGCTGTTAACCCTTGCTTTGTTACTGGAAACATTTGTTAAAATTGAAAATTTGCAAAAAAATAGCCATTTTCGGACCGTTTTTATATTTTGTTATTTACATCGTTGAACTGACAGGTTAGATTGTGTGCTATTTCTATAGAGCAGGTTTCTACGGACGCGGCAATTGGGGGGTTTTGTTTCAGTTTTACATAATAAAGCATTTAAAAAAAAAAAGATTTTTTAGTGTCTCCACATTCAGAAATCCATATTTATTTTTTATTTTTGGGCGAATGTCTTATGTAGGGGCTCATTTTCTGTGGGATGAGATTTCAGTTTGATTGGAACTATCTTGGAGTGCATATAATATTTTGGTCACTTGCTATTACACTTTTTGTGATGTAAGGTGACAAAAATTACTTTTGACACCGTATTTTTTACGCGGTGATACTTAAGATGTATACTTTTCAATTTATTTTACTTTAACACAATAATAGCATTTTAGAAAATAAAAAATTATGTTTTAGTGTCTCCATAGTCTGAAAGACATATTTTTTTATTTTTTGGGGTAATTGTCCTATGTAAGGACTCATTTTTTGTGGGATGAGATGGCGGTTTTATTGGTACTATTTTGTGAATTTCGATGAAACAAGCTGTGTTCTTGGTCCCCAAACCAGCTGTGCATACAACATATAAATACCTACGTTTAATTTCCAGCAGTTAAATACTGCATTTGTGTCTTTTAGTGAAAAAAAGCCATGTTCTGGGTCCACAAAGCAGTTGTGCATAAAGCGTACAAATACCAATTTTAAATTGCAGCATTGAAATAGTGCATTAATGTGTTGTTGGTTCACAAAGCAGTTGTGCATACAGCGTACAAATACCTACGTTTAATTTCCAGCCGTTAAATAGTGCATTTGTGAATTTTGGGGAAAAAAGGATTTTTCCTGGTCCATAAAGCAGTTTAAAATATACCGCCCAAATACCCTTTTTACATTTCTGCTGTGAAATAGTGCATGAGTGTATTTTTGTGAAAAAAAGCTGCATTCTTGCTTCAAAAAGCAGTTGTACCTACAGTGTAAAAATACCTCATTTACATTTCTACAGTGAAATAGTGCATTGTATTTTTGGGAAAAAAGGCGCTATTCTTGGTCCACAGAGCATTTTTATGACATGGGCACTGCCTTAGTGTTAGTGAACGTAATTGTTGACTACTGGCAGTTAAATTGACTGAGATAAACCATCTGTCAGCTTGGTGGGTGAACACAAATAATGAGGAGAACATCAAATAAGGGAAGTGGGCATGGCCGTGGCGGTGTTGGTGGAGCTCCTGTTGCTGGGAGAGGACATGCCCATTCAGCGCCAACTACAGGTCCAAGTAAAACACCTTCCTCAGGTGCGAGTAGGCGACATAACCTGCAGCTTTATTTGGTGAAGACATTGAATGCACTGATGCAAAGTGCCCCTTATGTTGCAGGATGAGGACATGGGAGGACCACCGCAGCACATCTCTGATGATGACAAAACACAAGTGGCAACTGCTGCGGCTTTCAGCAGTGTGCAGACTGACGAGGAGGGTAGGGGTTGTTCTGGTTCTGGTTCTGACTCAATAGTCGGGCTGAGTTGATGTACTGCTCCGAATTGGTATTAAATAGTAGGCATACGTACGCTGAGAGAAATTACACATAGACTGTCACAGAGAAGTCAATGCTAGATGTCTGATTTATTGCGCATCATAGCAGATAAAAGAGGAACTTAATGACTCAACTACCTTATCTCATTGTCACATTATTAAAGTCCAATGGACACATATCACATCAGCCGATGTTAGAATAGCTGAAGTCATCATTATCATAAGATGATTAGTAAGGGAGTTGGCGGCTGCTCAAGGGGCCATTTTGTCATGCAAGTTGTTAGTTATAATACAAGCAAGTATACACTCAATATATATGATTCCACAACAGGGTCAAGAATGGTTGGAAGATAATGTGGAGGACGATGAGGTGCTAGACCAAAGCCAGCTCCAAGGAATCCATTGGCATGGCAGTTCTTCAGACAATGTCCTAATGACAAAACACAAGTGGTTTGCACGTTGTGCCATCAGATTCTGAAGCGAGGCATAAACGTTCTAAACCTGAGCACAACCTGCATGACCAGGCATTAACCAGGCATGAACATGCTAAGCACGAACTGCATTGGAGTAAATACCTTAAAAACCAAGAAAGGTCTCAGGCTCCTCCTGCTTCCTCTTCTGCTGCGGTCTCTGCCTCTTCCTCCACCTTTGGAGTCACAGAGGCACCTGGCCACCAGCAAACAGAGCATGTCCCACCAACACCACCACCACCTCTGTCACCATAACCAAGCATCTCTACCATATCACACGCAAGCGTTCAGCTGTCTATCTCCCAAACACTAGAGAGAAAGAGAAAATACCTAACCAACCTCGATCCCTGGTCCTGAATGCCAGCATTTCAAAATGACTGGCCTTTGAAATGCGGTCATTCCATCTGGTGGAGACAGACTGTTTTAAACAGCTGATGGCGGTGGCTCTCCCACAGTACATCATTCCCAGCCCCCACTACTTTTCCAGGTGAGCCGTCCCTTCAATGCACAACCAAGTGGAGGATAAAATCAAGTGTGCACTGCGCAACGCCTTCCGGGGCAAGGTCCACATTAGTGATGAGTGGCAAGGGCAATCTTCGAATTCGCAATATTTTGCGAATATTTGGGCAAATATTTGCCATATATTCGCAAATTGTTGATCTTCAGGCATAATTTTCTTGATTGCGAAAATGTGCATACAAATTCGCATAAACTGGCATTTAAAAAATGAGTATTCGCGATTACGAATATATTTTGAGATAAATATTTGCAAATTCTCAAAGTGCCGATATTCGTAATTAAAATTCGCAATTCGAATATTTGTGATCAACACTAGTCCACATAACCACATATACATGGACCAGTACGCACAGGCAGAGATGCTATATCTCCCTAACTGCACACTGGGTAAATGTAGTGGCGACTGGGCCCGAGGCGGATAGCGGTTTGGCACAAGTCCTTCCACCACAGAGGATAGCAGGGCATTATTCTTTGCCTATTGCTGCCTCCTCCTCCTATTCCGCTTCCTCCTCCTCCTCTTCTACCACCTCCTCATCCGGTCAGCGAAAGACCTTCACCACCCACTTCAGCACAGCCAGGGGTAAACATCAGCAGGTGGTTTTAAAAAATGTGTTTGGGGGACAAACCCCACACCACACGGGAGCTGTGGAGGGGCATAGAAAAACAGACCGATGAGTGGTTGCTGCCAGTGAGCCTCAAGCCCGGTCTGGTGGTGTGCGATAATGGGCGAAATCTCGTAGCAGCTCTGGGACTAGCCGGTTTGACGCACATCCCTTGCCTGGCGCATGTGCTGAATTTGGTGGTGCAGAAATTATTTAAAAACTACCCGGACATGTCAGAGCTGCTGCATAAAGTGCGGTCCGTTTGTGCGCACTTTCGGCGTTCTCACCCTGCTGCTGCTCGCTTGTCTACGCTGCAGCGTAACTTCAACCTTCCCGCTCACCGCCTCATATGCGATGTGCCCACCAGGTGGAACACAACCTTGCATATGCTGGAGAGACTGTGCGAGTAGCAGCAGGCGATAGTGGAGTTTCAGCTGCAGCACGCACGGGTCAGTCGCACTGCAGAACAGCACCACTTCACCACCATTGACTGGGCCTCCATGCTAGGCCTGTGTAGCTTTTTGCGGTCTTTTGAGTACTCAACCAACATTGTGTGTTCTGAAGACACTGTTGTTAGCATTACAACACCACTTCTATGTCTCCATGGAAAAACAATTACCGCGATGATTGAAGAGGATGTGGCACAAGAGGAGGAGGAAGAGGGGGCATTTTACAGGGTTTCAGGCCGGTCATTCAGAAATGGCTCAGAGGGTGGGTTCCTGCACCAGCAGAGGCCAGGTAAAAATGTGGCCAGCCAGTGCACCCAACGCAGCTCAGGGCCATCACTGGAGCATGGCTGGGGGGATACAGAGGACACAGACGATACACCACCTACAGAAGACAGCTGATCCTTACCTCTGGGCAGACTGGCACACATGAGCGACTACTAGAGTTGAGCGAACACATGGATGTTCGGGTTCGAGAAGTTCGGCCGAACCCGAACCCCATTGATGTCAATAGGGAACTGAACTTTTAGGCACTAAAAAGGCTGTAAAATAGTCCAGGAAAGGGCTAGAGGGCTGCAAAAAAATAAATGTGGATAGGGAAATGAATTAAAATAAAATAAATAAAAGTTAAGCAATATCAATTGGAGAGAGGTCCCATAGCAGAGAATCAGGCTTCAAGTCACCCACCAATGGAGAGGCCACTTTCATTTATTTAGGCCCCAGCACCCAGAGAGAGGACAGAGGTCGCATAGCAGAGGTTCAGGCTTCATGTCACCCACCATTGTAACAGGCCACTTTCAGTTATTTAGGCCCCGGCGCCCAGATTGAGGAGAGGTTCATTCAACTTTGGGTTGCACCGCAAGATCATTGTAAAGTTAAAAAAATGACGATTCAATAAAGAAGTGCCCCGGAGTACAAGAATACATGGTTGAGGGGGAGGCAGTTATAAATGTCTATTCTGCACAAGGGAGGGACAGGTCCTGTGGGATCCCTGCCTGGTTCATTTTTATGAACGTCAGCTTGTCCACGTTGGCTGTAGACAGGCGGCTGCATTTGTCAGTAATGACGCCAGCTGCCATGATGAATACACGTCCAGACAAAACGCTGGCCGCCGGGCAGGCCATCACCTCCAAGGCATAAAATGCTAACTCTGGCCACGTAGACAATTTGGAGAACCAGAAGTTGAATGGGGCCAAACCATTAGTTAGTACGTGGAAGGGTGTGCAGACGTACTGTTCAACCATGTTAGTGAAATGCTGCCTCCTGCTAACACGTTCCGTATCAGGTGCTGGTGCAGTTAGCTGTAGCGTGGAGACAATACTTTTCCACATTTCTGCCATACTAACCCTGCCCTCAGAGGAGCTGGCCGTGACACAGCTGTGTTGGCGACCTCTTGCTCCTCCTCTGCCTTTGCCTTCCACTTGTTCCCCTGTGACATTTGGGAATGCTCTCAGGAGTGCGTCTACCAGCGTGCGCTTGTACTCGCGCATTTTCCTATCACGCTCCAGTGCAGGAAGTAAGGTGGGCACATTGTCTTTGTACCGGGGATCCAGCAGGATGGCAACCCAGTAGTCCACACAAGTTAAAATGTGCCCAACTCTGCTGTTATTGCGTAGGCACTGCAGCATGTAATCGCTCATGTGTGTCAGGCTGCCCATAGGTAAGGACAAGCTGTCCTCTGTGGGAGGCGTATCGTCATCCCCCTCCGTATCCCCCTAGACACGCACCAGTGATGGGCCTGAGCTGTGTTGGGTGCCACCCCGCTGTGAACCTGCTTCATCCTCATCCTCCTCCACCTCCTCCTCATCCTCCTCGTCCTTCAGTAGTGGGCCCTGGCTGGCCTCTGCTGTTGCAAAACACCTCCCTCTGAGGCACTTCTAACAGACTGGCCTGAAAGTGAAAAAAAATGACCCCCTCATCCTCCTCCTGGGCCACCTCCTCTTCCATAATCGCCCTAAGTGTTTTCTCAAGGAGACATAGAAGTGGTATTGTAACGCTGAGAATGGCGTCATCGCCACTGGCCATGTTGGTGGAGTACTCGAAACAGCGCAACAAGGCACACAGGTCTCGCATGGAGGCCCAGTCATTGGTGGTGAAGTGGTGCTGTTCCGCAGTGTGACTGACGCGTGCGTGCTGCAGCTGAAACTCCACTATAGCCTGCTACTGCTCGCACAGTCTCTCCAGCATGTGCAAGGTGGAGTTCCACCTGGTGGGCACGTCGCATATGAGGCGGTGAGCGGGAAGGCCAAAGTCACGCTGTAGCGCAGACAGGCGAGCAGGATGTGAACGCCTGAAGCGTGCACAGACGGCTCGCACTTTATGCAGCAGCTCTGACATGTCGGCAGGCAAGGGATGTGCGTCAAACCGGCTAGTCCCAGAGCTGCGACGAGATATTTCCCATTATAGCATACCACCAGGCCGGGCATACCACCTGCAGCAACCACTGGTCGGTCTGTTGTTCAATACCCCGCCACAACTCCTGCGCGGTGTGGGGCCTGTCCCCCAAACATATGAGTTTCAGAATGGCCTGCTGACGTTTACCCCGGGCTGGGCTGAAGTTGGTGGTGAAGGTGTGTGGCTGACTGGATGAGCAGGTGGAAGCAGAGGAGGAGGAAGCCGAGTAGGAGGAGGAGCCTACAGGAGGCAAAGAATGATGTCATGCGATCCTTGGCGGCGGAAGGATGTGCGCCAAAGAACTCTCCGCCTGGGGCCCAGCCGTCACTACATTTACCCAGTGTACAGTTAGGGAGATAAAGTGTCCCTGGCCCTGCTTACTGGTCCACGTATCTGTGGTTAGGTGGACCTTGCCACAGATGGCGTTGCACAGTGCACACTTGATTTTATCGGATACTTGGTTGTGCAGGGAAGGCACGGCTGTCTTGGAGAAGTAGTGAGTGCTGGGAACAACATACTGTGGGACAGCCATCGCCATCAGCTGTTTGAAGCTGTCTGTGTCTACCAGCCTGAATGACAGCTTTTCAAAGGCCAGTAGTTTAGAAATGCTGGCATTTAGGCCCAGGGTTCGAGTGTGGCTAGGTGGGAATTTAAACTTTCTCTCCAAGGTCTGTGAAATAGAGAGCTGAACGCTGCCGTGTGACATGGTGGAGATGCTTGGTGACGCAGGTGGTGGTGTCGGTGGCACATCCTCTGTTTGGTGGGCGGCAGGTGCCAACATTCCTCCCGAGGTGGAGGAAGAGGCTGAGGCAGCAGCAGAAGAGGGAGCAGGGGAGCCTGAGTGAGTTCCTTGTTTTTAAGGTGTTTACTCCACTGCATTTCATGCTTTGCATGTAGATGACTGGTCATGCAGGTTGTTCTAAGGTTCAGAACGTTAATGCCTCACTTCAGGCACTGAAGGCACAGCGTGCAAACCACTCGGGTCTTGTCATCAGCAGATTGTTTAAAGAAGTGCCATGCCAGGGAACTCCTTAAAGCTGCCTTTGGGGTGCTCGGTCCCTGGTGGCGGTGGCCAGTAGCAGGCGAACTCTCTTGGTGGCGGCTGTTCTGCTTTTGCCCCCTGCTCCCTCTTTTGCTACGCTGTTGGCTCGGTCTCCCCACTGCCTCTTCCTCTGAACTATGAAAGTCATTGGCACGACCTTCATTCCATGTGGGGTCTAGGACCTCATTGTCCCCTGCATCGACTTCCACACAGTCTTCCTCCCTGACCTCCTGTTCGGTCTGCACACTGCAAAAAGACGCAGCAGTTGGCACCTGTGTTTCGTCATCATCAGAGACGTGCGGACTCAGATGAGGTGGTATTCCCATGTCCTCATCATCAGGAAATGTAAGTGGTTGTGCATCAGTGCATTCTATGTCTTCCATCACTGGGGAAGGGCTAGGTGGATTCCCTTTGGAAACACTGCCAGCAGAGTCTTCAAACAGCATAAGAGACTGCTGCATAACTTGAGGCTCTGACAGTTTCCCTGATATGCATGGGGGTGATGTGACAGACTGATGGGCTTGGTTTTCAGGCGCCACCTGTGCGCTTTCTGCAGAAGTCTGGCCCCCCAATTGACTAGCGCCTGGACCTGCTTAGGCCTTACCATCCATAGAATGGCATTTGGCCCCACCAAATACAGTTGTAAATTCTGGCGGGTACTGGAACCTGAGGTAGTTGGTTCACTAAGACGTGTGGCTGTGGCAGAATGGCCACGTCCACTCCAAGCACCAGAGGGTCCACTAACACGACCGCGTCCGCGTCCCTTACTAGATATGTACCTCATTGTTACCGTTCACCAAGCACCACAATAAGAAAAAAAATATTTGGCCCAATGTATTAATTTCAAATTCAGGCCTTTTTTTTACAGGCACCTAACACTATCTGCCTATTTATTTATGTACCGTATTACACTTATCCAGGCACAGCAGTAACCACTGATTTAGGGGAATATCTCTTTTAGGGCTAGTATTTAGGCCCTGTATGAAAGGTATCCTTTTATGGACAGATTTTCACTTGGAGATGTACAGTAGCGTGTGAAAAAATATGTAGGATTATGCCTTCAGCAATTGTATTTTAACACTTTGTGTAATATACCCTTTAACGGACAGAAATACAATGGGACATGCACGGTAGCATGTGAAGTTATTGAGGATGACCCTCTCAGCACTTGTATATACACATTGAGTGTAATATACCCTTTTACGGATATATTAACACTTGGCCTGCAACACCTGGAACACCAGACTCAGGGTATTGCTATATTGGCAAGTGAATTTCACTCCAGAACAAAATCTATCTTTTGACGGATACTATTAAACTTGTCCTGTCACAGCTCGAACACCAGATTTACTGTATTTCTATTTTGGCAACTGAATTTCACAGCGAAAAATAATAAATCCTTTGCTGGACATTATTAAACTTGGCCAGCCACTGCTGAGACACCAGATTTACGGTATTGCTATTTTGGCAATTGAATTTCACCCCAGAAAATTATCTATCCTTTGCCGGACACTATTAAACTTGGCCAGCCACTGCTGGGACATCAGATTTACGGTATTGGTATTTTGGCCATTGAATTTAACCCCAGAACAAAATACATCCTTTGCTGGACACTATTACACTTGGCCAGCCACTACTGGGACACTAAATTTAGGGGATTGCTATTTTGGCAATTGAAGTTCACCAACAAAAAAAATCTATCCTACGCCAGATAGCAGACAGTATTACACTTGGCTAGACACAGCTGGAACACCAGATTCAGGGTATAGATATTTTGGCAATTAGATTTCACCCCAAAAAATAATATATCCTGTGACTGACACTATTAAACTTGGCCAGCCACAGCTGAAACCACTGATTTATGGTGTTGCTATTTTGGCAATTAAATTTAACCCAAGAATGAAATATATCCTTTGCCGGACACTTCTAAACTTGGCCAGCCACTGCTGGGACACCAGATTTACGGTATTGCTATTTTAGCAATTGAATTTCACCCCGGAAAAAAATATATCCTTTGCCGGACACTATAAACTTGTTCAGTCACAGCTGGAACACCAGATTTATGGTATTTCTATTTTTGCAATTGAATTTCACCCCAGAAAATAATAAATCCTTTGCCGGACACTATTAAACTTGTCCAGTCATAGCTGGAACACCAGATTTACGGTATTCCTATTTTGGCAATTGAATTTCACCCCAGAAAATTATCTATCCTTTGCTGAACACTATTAAACTTGGCCAGCCACTGCTGAAACACCAGATTTACTGTATTGTTATTTGGCAATTGAATTTCACCCCAGAAAATTATCTATCCTTTGCCGGACACCATTTTACTTGGCCAGCCACTGCTGGGACACCAGATTTACGGTATTGCTATTTTGGCTATTGAATTTCACCCCAAAACAAAATATATCCTTTGCCGGACACTATTAAACTTTGCCAGCCACTGCTGGAACATTAGATTTAGGGGATTGCTATTTTGGCAATTGAATTTCACCACAGAAAAAAATCTATCCTTTGCCAGACAGCAGACAGTATTACACTTGACTAGCCACAGCTGGAACACCAGATTTAGGGGATTGCTATTTTGGCCATTAAATTTTACCCCAGAAAATAATATATCCTGTGACAGACACTATTAAACTTGGCCAGCCACTGCTGGGACACCAGGTTTACGGTATTGCTATTTTGGCTATTGAATTTCACTCCAAAACAAAATATATCCTTTTCCGGACACTATTATATCTGGCCAGCCACTGCTGGGACACCAGATTTACGGTATTGCTATTTTGGCAATTGAATTTCACCCCAGAAAATAATAAATACTTTGCCGCACACTATTACACTTGTCCAGTCACAGCTGGAACACCAGATTTACGGTATTTCTATTTTTGCAACTGAATTTAACCGCAGAAAATAATATATCCTATGACGGACACTATTAAACTTGGCCAGCCACTGCTGGGACACCAGATTTAGGGTATTGCTATTTTGGCTATTGAATTTCACCCCAGAACAAAAAATATCCTTTGCGGGACACTATCAAACTTTGCCAGCCACTGCTGGGACACTAGATTTAGGGGATTGCTATTTTGGCAATTGAATTTCACCACATAAAATAATCTATCCTTTGCCAGACAGCAGACAGTATTACACTTGGCTAGCCACAGCTGGAACACCAGATTTTGGGGATTGCTATTTTGGCAATTTAATTTAACCCCTTAATAAAATATAGAATTTTCTATCCGGAGTTTTTAAGGGTGACAATAAGCACAGCCAGGCCCCTGATGTAGGATATAGCAAAGAAACCCTAGAATTGATGGATTGATGGACTTGGTGGCAGCTTGTGCTGGTGCACCACAAGACACAAAATGGCCGCCGATCAAAGTGACAGAAAAACGCTCTGTGCAGCATTAAAACCAGTGAGCATATAACTAGTAGAAGTTGAATGATTCACAGCTGTAGATTGATCACTTCATTAGGTGTTTTTGCTGACTTTTCCCTGCCTAATCTTGCCTTTATAGAAGCTGCGTCCTCTCCCTACACTAATCAGAGCAGAGTGACGTGTGGCGCTACGTGACTCCACCTTAAATAGAGGCTGGGTCACATGCTGCATTTGGCCAATCACAGCCATGCTATTAGTAGGCATGGCTGTGATGGCTTCTTAGGGCAAGAAGTAAAACGCTAGCTGATTGGCT
Organism: Bufotes viridis; assembly: GCA_033119425.1. NCBI lineage: Eukaryota > Metazoa > Chordata > Amphibia > Anura > Bufonidae > Bufotes > Bufotes viridis. Next base: position 409,150,495 of record CM065589.1, read on the forward strand.
GCTGTGCAAGCCTTCAGAAAGCGGGAAGAAACCGCCGAACAACAGATCCGAACCCAAACTTTTTTGAAAATGTTCGGATCCGGGTCCGAGTCCCGAATACCCCAAAATTCGGTACGAACCCGAACTATGCTCGAACTGTTTGCTCAACCCTAGCGACTACATGCTGCAGTGCCTGCGCAATGACAGCAGAGTTGCCCACATTGTAACTTGTGCTGACTACTGGGTTGACACCCTGCTGGATCCCCGCTACAAAGACAATGTGCCCACCTTAATTCCCGCAGTGGAGCATGATAGGAAGATGCGCGACTACAAGCGCACACTGGTAGACGCACTCCTGAGGACATTCCCAACTGACATGGGAGGACAAGTTTAAGCACAAGGCGAAGGCAGAGGAGGAGGAGGAAGAGGTCGCCAACGCAGCTGTGTCACGGCCAGCTCCTCAGAAGGCAGGGTTAGCATGGCCGACAAGTGGAAAAGCTTTGTCACCGCGCCACAGCAAACTGCACCACCAGCTGATATGGAACATCTTAGCAGGAGGCAGCATTTGAACAACATGGTGGAACAGTACATGTGCACATGCCTCAACGTACTGATGGTTCTGCCCCATTCAACTTCTGGGTCTCCAAATTGTCCACATGGCCTGAGCTTGCTCTTTGTGCCTTAAAGGCCTGGCCTGGCGTGCACTGCAACCAGTGTATTGTCTGAATGTGTATTTAGCACGGACGTGGCGTCATTACTGACAAACTCAGCCGCCTCTCAAAAGCCAACGTGGACAAGCTCACGTTCATTAAAATGAACTAGGCATGGATCCCACAGGACTTGTCTATTCTGCACAAGGTACTGACATTTATAACCGCCTCGACCATACATTCTTGTACTCCAGTGTACTTATTCATTGAATAGCATTTGTAGCATTATTTTGGTGGCTACCCCAATTTAAATGAACATCTCCTCTGTCTGGGTGCCAGGGCCCAACATTTATGATAGTGGCCTATTGCATTGGTGGGTGACATAAAGCCTGTTTTGCCCTGAATTGACCTCTCCTCTGTCTGGGTGCAAGGGGCCTACATTATTGACAATCACATGTTCCATTGGTGGGTGAAATGAAGAATGTTTTGCCATGAATGAACCTCTCCTCTGTCTGGGTGCCAGGGCCTACATTTCTGCTAATCACCTGTTCTATTGGTGGGTGACATAAAGCCTTTTTTGCTGTGAATTGACCTCTCCTCTGTCCGGGTGCCAGGGGCCTACATTTCTGATAGTTGCCTGTTGTATTGGTAGGTGAGATGAAGCCTGTTTTGCCTTGAATTGACCTCTCCTCTGTTTGTGTGCCAGGGGCCTACATTTCTGATAATCACCTGTTCCATTGGTGGGTAACATGAAGCTTGTTTTGCCTTGATTGAACCTCTCCTCTGTCTGAGTGCCAGGGGCCTACATTAGTGAAAATTGCCTATTCCATTGGTGGGTGACATGAAACCTGTTTTGCATTGAATTAACCTCTCCTCTGTCTGGGTGCCAGGGGCATACATTTCTGATAGTGGCCTGTTGCATTGGTTGGTGACATGAAGCCTGTTTTGCTGTGAATTGACCTCTCTTCTGTTTGTGTGCCAGGGGCCTACATTTCTGATAGTGTACTGTTGCATTGGTGGGTGACATGAAGCCTGTTTTGCTGTGAATGAACCTCTCCTCTGTCTGGGTGCCAGGGGCTTAACTTGCTAAAAATCGCCTGTTCCATTGGTGAGTGACATTAACCTCTTTTTGCCGTGAATGAACATCTCCTCTGTCTGGGTGCCAGCGGCCTACATTTCTGAAAATCGCTTGTTGCATTGGTGGATGACATGAAGCCTGTTTTGCCATGAATGAACCACTCCTCTGTCTGGGTGCCAGGGGCCTACATTGCTGATAATTGCATGTTCCATTGGTGAGTGACATTAATAGTGATGAGCGGGAGGTGCCATATTCGATTTCGCGATATTTCGTGAATATTCGATTGAATATTCGTCATATATTCGTCGAAATCGAATATTCGTCATGATTTTATATATTGCGAATTTTACGCGAATATATATTCGCGTCGCGAATGAAACTTAGATCTGAGTTCCTAATGGTTAACTTGTATTGCTAGAATTGACAAAGATAACGAATATCTCACGAATATAGCACTATATTCTCAATCTTCGTTATATTCTAGCAATACAACCATTAGAACTCAGATCTAGTCTCATTCGCAATGCGATTAATACAGGTTATATTAATCGCATTGCGTAATGAAACTTAGAGCTGGGTTCCTATTCTCAATCTTCTTTTATTCTAGCAATACAACCATTAGGAACCCAGCTCTAAGTTTCATTCGCAATGCGATTAATATAACCTGTATTAATCGCATTGCGATTACAACTTAGATCTGAGTTCCTAATGGTTGTATTGCTAGAATACAACGAAGATTGAGAATATAGTGCTATATTCGTGAATTCGAGATATTCTCAATCTTCGTTCTATTCTAGCAATACATCCATTAGAACTTAGCTCTAAGATCAATTCGCAATGCGATTATATGTTCGCCTCGCGAATGAAACTTAGAGCTGACCGAGTTCCTAATGGTTGTATTGCTGGAATATAACGAAGATTGAGAATATAGTGCTATATTCGTGAATTCGAGATATTCTCAATCTTCGTTCTATTCTAGCAATACATCCATTAGGAACTTAGTTCTAAGATCACTCGCAATGCGATATGTTAGCCTCGCGAATGAAACTTAGAGCTGACCGAGTTCCTAATGGTTGTATTGCTGGAATATAACGAAGATTGAGAATATAGTGCTATATTCGTGAATTCGAGATATTCTCAATCTTCGTTCTATTCCAGCAATACAACCATTAGAACTCAGCTCTAAGTTTTATTCGCGAGGCGAACATATACTCGCATTGCGAATTGATCTTAGAGCTAAGTTCCTAATGGATGTATATTGCTAGAATAGAACGAAGATTGAGAATATCTCGAATTCACGAATATAGCACTATATTCTCAATCTTCGTTATATTCCAGCAATACAACCATTAGGAACTCGGTCAGCTCTAAGTTTCATTCGCGAGGCTAACATATAATCGCATTGCGACTGATCTTAGAGCTAAGTTCCTAATGGTTGTATTGCTAGAATAGAATGAATATCGCAATGCGAATAATTCAGGTTATATTAATCGCATTGCGATTACAACTTAGTCAAATTTGTGAGATCGTGATTCTCACATCCGACAGTACACTTTAGCATGGAGGCGTTCCCATGCACATGGGAAGTCAGCAGAAGCGGCAACGGGCAATGACTGAAGCGGGCAGGGAGCCAGGAATCCTCCGGACAGGTAAGAACAGCTTTTGGGAAGTGGGAACTGGGAAGACAACCAGAGAGCAACAAGAATTAACAACTAAAAAAAAAAAAAAAAAACACGAATATTCGAAATTGCGAATATATAGCGATATATTCGCAATATTCGCGAATTATCGAAGTTGCGATATTCGCGATAAAAATTCGAAATTCGAATATTCGCGCTCAACACTAGACATTAACCTCTTTTTGCCGTGAATGAACATGTCCTCTGTTTGGGTGCCAACGGCCTACATTTCTGAAAATCGCTTGTTGCATTGGTGGATGACATGAAGCCTGTTTTGCCATGAATGAACCTCTCCTCTGTCTGGGTGCCATGGGCCTACACTTCTGATAATCGCCTGTTCCATTGGTGGGTGACATTAACCTCTTTTTGCCGTGAATTGACCTCTCCTCTGTCAGGGTTCCAGGGGCCTAACATTTCTGAATATCACCTGTTCCATTGGTGGGTGACTTTAACCCAGTTTTGCCAGTGATAAGCCACAGCTGTGCATTGCTTGCAGGTAACCAAATTTTGTAAGAACGTCTGTTACTGATCAAAAGATGTGTGACTACAAATGCTTGCTGGTAGACGTGCTGCTGATGGCAATACCACCTGAAGCCTCCCCAACCTCCTATTCCACCTCCTTCTCCGAGTTGCCAATTAATAATGTTTAATTTATTTATTTTATTTTAACTCATTTCCCTATCCACATTTGCAGGGCATTTACCTATATTTTGCAGCCCTCTAGCCCTTTCCAGGGCTATTTTACAGCCATTTTAGTGCCCAAAAGTTTGGGTACCTATTGACTTCAATAGGGTTCGGGGTCAAGTTCGAGTAAAGTTCGGAGCCCGAACCCGAACATTTTAGTGAAGTTTGGCCGAACTCGTCAAACATCCAGGTGTCCGCTCAACTCTATTAATGTACTGTCTTAAATTTCACATGACTACTAAATACTTTATTGCGTATGTCATGTGAATTCTAGGCACAGTTAATGGACTTGGAACATAACAGCTTATGCGATTTATCGTATTTTTAAAAAGCGCTTAAATCGGATTGCATGGAAGCTTGAAGCATTTAGCTGACTTGCTAGTTTACGAATATGTAGAAAATATAGCACAATGAACGACCGATACAAAGCGAGACCTTTGGGATAGCTGGTCTATTATATTTCTGCGCACACTTGAGGAAAAAATGTTACCTTCTCAAACCAAAATTATAGTACATATGAAACGGAAATTTTGAGGATTCTTCAATATAAATTATTATAAATTCTATGCGAAAATTGGTAAGAAAAATATGCACTGGAATCGATTCGTATAAGACATTTGTAATGCATTCACAGATTCAGCGCAATAGCCTGGCGGATAGGTAGCATTTCCGAATATGGCGAATATTGTGCTATATTCAAAATTGTCGAATATAGCACTATCTTCGTCATATTATAAAAATGTGCACAATCAACTATACTGTTAAATGGGATTTTTATTGAAACATCACAAATAAAAGTCAAATTTTGACATAAATGGCATGAATTACATGTGAATTCTTCTATACAGAATATTTTTTGTATAATTTTGAAAATATTCACATCTATGGTAGATTTTTCTGACATGTGCTGTCAATACATTTTATTTGTAAGAAAAGGTAAAGTATAGTTAAGTTATCTAACATTTTAACATTCTGAAATTTAAACTATTTTGTCTTTTGTAACTTATGTATCTAAAGAGAAGAATAACAGTGATCTTATGTTCTCCATAAGAATGTCAGCCACGTGTCCTGACGGAATGTAACTATTACAAATTTAATATAACCTTTAATTTTTAACTGTATAGAAACAATAGTAAAATAACATCTTTAGGTTGATCGGTTCTTGTCACTACTTCGCCACCTTTCATTTTATCGGGTAATGTTTTAACCAAGTCTCCCACTTTTGTTTGATCAAGTTATATTTACCTAAGCATAAGGCCTCATGCACACGACCGTTGTTTGATTTTGTGTCCGTTGCTCCGTTTTTCGTGAATTTCTGCGGATCCATTGGTTTTCAATGGGTCCGGGGAAAACTCGGCAAATGCACCGCTTGTCCTCCGCGTCCGTGGTCCTTGATTCCAGTCCGTCAAAAAAATATAACCTGTCCTATTCTTGTCCGTGAAAAACGGTTCACGGACCCATTCAAGTCAATGGGACCGTGAAAAAATGCAGATGGCCATCCGTGTGTCATCCGCGTTCCGCGTCTGTTTTTTTGCGGATCCCTTGGCAGGCACCTGGCAAAAATTGTCAGCCTGTCTTTTGGTAAAATCTTTTGGGTCATGTCCGCTAAAAAAAACGGAAGACACACGGAAGCACAACGGAAGGCAAAAACGGACACGGATCACTGAACAACGGAACCCCTTTTTGCGGACAGCATAAAAAAACGGTCGTGTGCATGAGGCCTAACCCATACATTTTTTCATTTATGTAGTTCGTTAATACCATCTCTATTACAGTTTCGATCTTAGGAATGATTGCTGACTTGACATTGCTGACATGATTCCTTGCTATCAATATCCTGTATGCTATACAAATATGTGTGAGAGGATATTGTAACCTTGAGTCTATAGATTCCATTTCCAGGTTAAGCAACACCAACTCAGGGTTTATTTTGGTAAGTTGCCCCGTTATCATGTTAAAGGTGTGTAATAGGGTGCCTTTTTGGTTGCATTTTCTCCAGCAATTGTCTGAGCAAGTATTATAGAATTGGTGTAGCTTAACTGGAGTGTAATACCATCTACTGTGCATTTTGAAGAATTGCTCTCTATGATTCGTGCAAATAGTAGCTTTTTTGAATAGTTGTGTCGCTTTGTTTCAATTGTTCAGTGTTATAGCTCTATTAAGGTCAATTTCCCATTTCTTGTGATATGTTGTGTTTTCTTGTAAAACGTCATCGTTGCAATTGTCATATATCTTTTTGAAGTTGTTTTTCCAATCACCACTTAAAGAGTGGTTTAGGAGGTCTGATACTTGCTGTGGAATCTCAATTTCTGTTGAGGGGTATTTTTTCCCAAATGCTTTTTAAAACTTTGTGCATGCAACTGTCCTCTTCTGTTAAATTATATTTTTCTTTAAGGGAGTCTTAGGTTTTGAATTTGTTACACGCAACCATCTGTCTTAGGTGGACTAATCCTTTAGATGTCCAATTTTCCATGTTTTTAAGTGTAATGATGTGTTTTAATGATGCTATTTCCAGAGGATGTTTTGTTATGTTTGATGGTTTTTTATATTTTTATATTTGTGTATTCCATGCATCTATGGTACCTCTCACAGTGGGTAAGGTTTTCCTTGACAGTTCAGTAATTTTGTTGGCGTTTAATATGAGATGCGTCCAGTTTTTGATCTGTGTTATCTCAGATTTGATTTCCACCCAAGATTTTGGTTCTTTTATGTGTCTTAACCAGTCCAGTTATTGTTGCAACAAATTAGTGTTATGGTAAGCTTCTATGTTAGGAAGGGATATTCCGCCAAATTGTGCTTTTTTTGTAATGACTTGCATTGAGATTCTAGGTCTCAGTTTGTTCCATACGAAGTTGTTGGCTTGTGTTTGGAATTTTTTCAGGATGTATTTTGGTATGGTGATGGGTATTGTTCTAAGCTCGTAGAGTAATTTAGGTAGGATGAGCATTTTATATAGGGTTAGTCTTCCAAACCAACTCCATGGTTTATTTTGTGATAGGAGATTTTCCCAAACCTATCTAGTTCTCTTTGGGTTTCTCTAATAGATCCAAGAGGATCAGTTAGGGTTAATATCATATCGTCTGCGAATAATGTGGTTTTATATGATTTATTAGTAGTTTCAATGCCTTTAATGTTGGGGTTTAGTCTTATATGTGCTATCAGGGGTTTCATTGCTAGAATGAAAATGGTTGGGGATAGAGGACATCCTTGTCTTGTTCCGTTATTAATGAGGAAGGTATCTGAGTATATACCATTGCACTGAACTCTTGCAGACGGGTTTTTGTATAGTGCAAAGATCGCTTTGATCATTGAATCTGGAAAATTGTATTGAGAAAGGGTCAATTTGACATAGTCCCATTGGATCCTGTCGAACGCCTTCTCTGCATCCAGGGAAAGAAGCAGAGAAGGCATTCTTCTGGTTTTTTCCCCGAATGCCAGATCAATGATTTTTCTAGTGCCATCGTACGGTTGTCTCTTTTTTGTGAAACCTACCTGATCAAAGTTGACTAGAGATGGGATCAAATCTTTCAGCCTATATGCTAGGATTGTTGCATATAATTTAACATCCGTGTTTAGCAGTGAAATTGGGCGGAAGTTTCCTGGATTGGTGGGATCTTTTCCTGGTTTAGTGAGTGTTATTATATTGGCTAATTGCATTTCTTGAGGAAATTCTCCTTGTTCCATTGCCATGTTAAATGTTTTGGTTATATGTGGGATTAAGATGTCGTTAAATATCTTATAGTAGTCGGATGAAAATCCGTCTGGACCAGGTGAGTTTCCTTGTTTTAAGGATCTGATTGCTAATTCTACTTCTTTTTCAGATATTGGAGTTTCTAGTGATTTTCTAAGTTCTGGAGTAATATTTGTGAGTTTGCTCTCTTGAAGGTATTTAATTATTTGTTCTTTACTTGGTTGGTGTGTGTTTTTGTCATTTTTAAAGTTGTAAAGTTCTTCGTAGTATTTTGCTATTGAATTTGCTATTTCCACTGGAATGGTTATTTTTTCTTAGTGACCTCATCTATTAAATGTTGTATTCTGAACTGGGTTCTGGTATTTTTGGACTGTTTGGCCATTAGTTTTGTTGGTTTATTAATGTCCCTATAATAATGTGCTTCTATTTTTTTCGTTGATTTTAAATAGTTTTTTTTTAGCAGTATTTCATGCAGTTTTAGCCTCACTTTAGTCAAGGCTTCTAGTGTTGTAAAGGAATTATCTGTTTTGTGTTTCTTTTCTAGGGATTCTAATTCTTGCAATGTGTTTTTAATCTCTCTTTTATGTAGATTGTTTAATCTGGCTGTCTGTTGGATTATTGTTCGTTATGAAAACGCTTTGTGGGCCCTCCATATCATGATAGGATCAGAGTGTGATAACGCATTGAATTCAAAGAATTATTTTAGGTTTTTCCTTATTGTTTGGTTTGTTTCTACGTTTTTGAGTATGAATATGTTGTTTTTCCATGAGTAAGATGTGGTGGGTGGTGATGTAGTTTTAATGTTGTTTATAGTGCTTGATATGATTTGGTTGAATGTAACGGATTTAGCTAGAAACATATCAATTCTTACGTATGAGTTGTGACATTGTGAATAGTGCGTATAATCCTTTTCAGTAGCGTTTAAACATCTCCATATGTCATATAGTTCCTTATCCTTGAGCCAATTATCTATTTTCTATCTGTTTTTGTTTTTTACACTACTTGTATCCAAGAGTGGGTCATGTATTGCATTGAAATCCCCTCCTAACAGTAGAACACCTTTAGAGACCTTGTATATTTTTTTGTGCAGTTTGTTCAAAAATCTAATTTGTCTAGTGTTGTGGGCATATACATTCACTAACGTGCATTTTATTTTGCAATTTAGGATGATGTATCTTCCCTCTGTGTTTTTTGTTATTTCTTTTTCTTAAAATGTTATTGAATCCTTAATGAGGATAGCTACACCAGCTCTTTTGTTTGCTGCATTGGCATAGAATGTTTTTGAATAGCCTTTGATTTTTATTTGTGGGTTGTTGCCTTCCTTGTAGTGTGTTTCTTGGATAAAGGCTATGTCAGGCCTAAATTTTTGAATGTCATGTTTTAGATATGATCCCTTATGAGGGCTATTCAGACCTCTTACATTATAACTAAGCAGTGATAGTATCATTCCACTTTCCTATGTCCAGGGGAGACAGGAATATTGAATATTTTCAATGGGTGTATTGAGTGAAGATGTAGTGATATATCAGGCAGAAGTCACTTACGTTTGTTGTTTTCCCTTTTTTCTATGGACGTAGATGGTTTTTCAGGATGTGATATGAGATGAGGACAATGCTCGGTTATACTCTTATTCTTAGGTGATCTGTACATGGGCAGTTCGCTCCTGTGTACATATAAATGTTATATTCTGCGTAAAAGTACAATATATGACAAGAACCGATCAAGCAGAACCTAAACAGTAAATTATCTATCAGATAATAGTTATTTAAGGTTGACAGAAATAAGATAAAGGGTAATAGTTAAAGGGTATAGGATGCGTAAGCACCAGTGAGGTAATCGAAAAAAAAATCACCACACTAGGGCCCACCAAAGTGATATAAGAAAGGGAATTATAGAAGTTTTAGAAGAGTAGCCTTAGCTACACAATTGGGGTCAATTGTAGGAAAAGAAAGAAAGTAGGAACACTTGGAGTCTTGGTGATACATATACTCTAGTGTATACTGCAATAATTATATATTGTCAACATGTTTGATCTATTGGAGGAGGTCACTACTTTGTAGAGTGTTTTTTCAGCGCTGTCTTTCTCTTTTTTTTTTCTGTTATAGCCTTTGCAGTACATTATAAACATTTTATTTATATTGTTTGGTCACATTCTGTAACAGTAATAGCAATGTGATCATTAGATTTCTTATATTATAGATTGTAATGGCTTACCATTTTTGTCTACAGAAAAATCTCTGTGTTCCTCTTAGGCCTCTTGCACACAAACTTTTTTTTTTCCGTTTATGTTGCGTTTTTGTGGGTTCCGTTTACGGTCCATATGTGGAATCATTCATTTCAATGGTTCCGCAAAAAAAAAACGGAATGTACTCTGTATGCCTTCCGTTTCCGTATTTATGTATATCCGTTCCACTAAAAGATAGAACTTGTCCTATTATTGCCCGCAAATAACATTCTGTGGCTCTATTCAAGTCAATGGGTCCGCAAAAAATACGGAATGCATACGGAACACATCCGTATGTCATCCGTGTTTTGCGGATCCATGCCCACTTTTCCCATGTTTTTACTGTTTACAAACATTACTGTACCTTACGGTCCATTCACACATCCGCATTCAGTGTCCGCACCGTTCCGCAATTATGCGGGACGGGTGCGGACCCATTCATTCTGAATGGGGACGGAATGGATGCGGAGAGCACAATGTGTGCTCTCCGCATCTGCATTTCCGGAGCGTGCCGCCGAACTTCCGGTCCACGGCTCCAGAAGAGAATAGAACATGTCCTATTCTTGTCCACAACTGCGGACAAGAATAGGCTGCTCTATGGGGGTGCCGGCCGGGTGTGTTGCGGATCCGCAACTTGCGGATCCACAACACACCACGGACGTGTGAATGGACCCTTACAGTAATGATTTCAAATTTTATGTTTCCGTTTAGGATCTGCAAAAAACGGATCACATACGGAAACCATATGGAGATTTTTTGCGGAACTACGGAACGGTAACAGAATGGAAACTGAAACACAACGGAAACAAAAACAAAACAATGGATCTGTGTAAAACGGACCGCAAAACACAGAAAAAGACATACAGTCATGTGCAAGAGGCCTTAAGCTTTGCCACAGAAAGAAATAGGAATTTAACTATGGTAGTCTTGGGAACCTTCACAAGTGGACATTCATATTTAAAGTCCTGACTTGAAGCATAAAGTATGTGTACAGAATATGTCAGGAAGAGGTTAATGGATCCAGCATTTAATTACGTGTGTCTGGTTGAACCTAATGATACATTTACTTGAATAGGATGAAGCTGTAGAGAATTGCACTACCAGGCAATTGTATGAATAGGCACAGAATGGAGCTGTGCCTTGTAAGTAATTAAATGCAATCGCCAATTTAAACATCAGATCAGCAGGAGTGCTGAAAGTCAGACCTCCACCAATATAATATTGATGGCCTATCCTAAGGATTCTTTTTAATCTTTATATTAATGGCATTGTGGATTGGATTAAAATTTAAACATATTATGTATTATTAAAATGTATGTGTCTTTCTGATGATACAAAACCTAGGAAGTTTAAAACTCAAAGTGACTGCAAAATTTTGCAGAAAGACCTAGATAAGCCGGTAGCATGGCCAAGAATTCGTTATTCTGGACATAAGTAAACAGCAGTATTTAATATCAAGCAGCAGCTGCAAACGCAAATAATATTTAAAGCATCACTGAGCTGTCAACAAACTTTACATTATTCAACAGTACAGTGTGAGTACATGAAGAATAACGCTATTTGGCTGCCATCCACTGCACACACAGAAAGTAGAGGAGAATCTTCTCACCCATTTGGGGTCTGTTAAACAACTGGTAACTGGAGAACTAGACATTTCTCACTGATAAAACACATTACAAAGTTCCTTGTGGTTATTTGTACTATTGATTTATGTGAAAATTGTATGAATATTTGACAATTTAAATTTGTATATAAAGAGGGGTAAAAACCTATGCTCATATAAATTCCTTTCTTAAATTTCTAAAATCATATGCCGTACATGAGTTTTGAGCTCCATTTTGTAAAGATGATTTAGAAAAGTTGAAGAGAGTTCATAGGGTAGGGGGACGACGACGACTAGATTATTGAATTAAATAGGAAGTCTCTTTTACAATGTACAATGTGAGCTGTGTTGTATGGTGGCCCATTGATAAGCACTGTTGCTAGATACGTATGTGAATTTCTTGAAATTCTATCAATTCAGAATCAGATGTAGTTAGTGATGATCGAGCACCAAAGTATTCGGGTGTTCGACTCAAACACATTGCTATATTCGTGTGCTCAGCCGAGCACTCGAGTATAATGGAAGTCAATGGGAGACAACCAGGCACCCCCTGCTCTGAAGAGGGGAGGGTGCCTGGTCCATTGGAAAAGGTCAGAAAGTGACAGAAACACCACCAAAATGGATCAGGAACAGTATGGGAACAATGTCTGGATGCATTTTGGACTCCCAGGTCACTGCTGGGAACCATTTTGTCTGAGTTCTATGCCACTTTTACAGACTTACAAAAATAGGCACAAAACACCCCCCAAAAAATCAATTTCACAGAAAAAAAATTGTTAGGAAACCTTATTTCCTGTATATTCAATTGTATATAATGTGCAAGTGCTGCTAAAAATTACAAGCAAGAGGCACTCCGACACAGCCTGTATATCACATATACAGGCTGTGGTACAATTGTTCAGGTAGTGGGACTCCTACACTCATAAAGCCTATGTACTAAGTGAAAGGGCTGCCAAAAATGACAAGGAATCGGCACTACAATGCACCCTTTATTACGCATAAGGGAGGGCATCATACGCACCCTTGAAAAGTTATGATTGGTGGCCTGCTGGTGACCCTCAAAAACATTTGGAGCAAGGGCCTGCTGGTGATCCTTTAAAACATTAGGGGTGAGGGCCTGCTGCTGAGCTGACCCTCTAAAACATTTGGGGCGAGGGTCTGCTGGTGAGCTGATGCTCTAAAACATTATATGCGAGTCCCTGCTGGTGAGCTGAGGCTCTACAACATTATATGCGAGTGCATGCTGTTCAGCTAATGCTCTAAAACATTATATGCAAGTGCCTGCAGGTGAGCTGATACTCTAAAACATTATATGCAAGTGCATGCTGTTCAAATGACGCTCTAAAACATTATATGCGAGTGCATGCTGTACAGCTGATGCTCTAAAACATTATATGCGGGTGCATGCTGTTAACCTCTTTCCGACTGCCTAACACAGGATTGCGTCCTGCGGGCTGTCGGTTTGTTCCTCCTAGACGCGCGGGCGCGTCATCTCGCGAGACGCAAGATTTCCTGTAAACGCGCGTGCGCGTTCACAGGATCGCGTCGGGGAGAACTTTAACTACAGCCTGCCAGCGCTGATCGTGCGCTGGCAGGCTGTAGAAGTTAAAAAAAATGGCATATCAGACGCTGTTTTGTTAACAGCGTCTGATATGCTTGCTGTTCGTTCCTTTGGTGGTCCCTTTTGCTTGGGACCACCAAAGGAAACTTTTGTAAGTGCACCAATCACCACACAGACCCCCCCATCCATCCCCCCCGTCACTGATTAACCCCGATTAACCCCTGATCACCCCGTGTCACTAATTACCCCCCTGTAAGTCTCATTGAGACGTCCGTATGTGTTTTGCGGATCCATGGATCCGCGGATCCGCAAAACACGGACACCGGCAATGTGCTTTCCGCATTTTGCGGATCCGCACATTGCCAGAACTATATAGAAAATGCCTTTTCTTTTCCGCAATTGCGGAGAAGAATAGGACATGCTCTATCTTTTGCGTAGCTGCGGCCGGATGTTTGGGGGCCGAAACCCGGAAGTTTGCGGCCGCAGCTCCGCAAATGCTGATGTGGCGAGCACATAGGGTGCTCTCCGCATCGCCGCTGGCCCCATTCACACTGAATGGGTCCGCATCTATTCCGCAGAATTGCGGAATAGATGCGGACATTTTTGCGGCTGTGTGAATGGGGCCTTACTACTTTTTTTTTTGCACATTTTTTGGCAGAGATTTTTTCATCCACATTGATTAATGCGAATGAGGAAATCTGTGCCGTTCATTTTTTTTTTTTTTCAGCCCAGAGGCTGAACGGAAAAAAAAAATCTCATTACCCGTATGCTCAATATAAGGTGAATCGCAGAAACTCCTAATGCTGGCCATACATGTAATGATTGCGGAGACCCTCAAATGCCAGAGCAGTATAAAAACCTCACATGTGACCCTATTTTAGAAAGAAGACACCCCAAGGTATTCCGTTAGGGGTATGGTAAGTTCATGTAAAATTTTATTTATTGTCACAAGTTAGTGGAATATGAGACTTTGTAAAAAAAAATATATCAATTTCCGCTTGTGCCAAAAAAATATAATTTTTACATGAACTTGCCATGCCCCTCACGGAATACCTTGGGGTGTCTTCTTTCCACAATGGGGTCACTTAGGGGGTATTTATACTGCCCTGGCATTTTAGGGGCCCCTAAAGCGTGAGAAGAAGTCTGGAATCCAAATGTGTAAAAATGCCCTGTGACATCCTAAAGGTACTCATTGGAATTTGGGCCCCTTTGCGCATCTTGGCTGCAAAAAAGTGTCACACATGTGGTATCGCCGTACTCAGGAGAAGTAGGGCAATGTGTTTTGGGGTGTATTTTTACATATACCCCTGCTAGGTGTGAGAAATATCTCTGTAAATGACAACTTTTTTAAAATTTTTATACAAAGTTGTCAGTTTACAGAGATATTTCTCTCACCCAACATGGGTATATGTAAAAATACACCCCAAAACACATTGCCCTACTTCTCCTCAGTACGGCGATACCCCATGAGTGACACTTTTTTGAAGCCTGGGTGCGCAAAGGGGCCCAAATTCCAACGAGTACCTTTAGGTTTTACATGGCTGCTCACAATTTAGCCCCGCCCAAAATGCCAGAACAGTAAACACACCCCACAAATGACCCCATTTCAGAAAGTAGACACCCAAAGGTATTCACTGAGGGGCATAGTGAGTCCGTGGGAGATTTTTTATTTTTTTTTGCCAGAAGTTAGCAGAAATGGAAACTTTATTATTTTTATTTTTTTCCTCAGAAAGTGTCATTTTCCGCTAACTTGTGAAAAAAAATGAAATTATACATGAACTCACCATGCCCCTCCGCGAATACTTTGGGGTGTCTTCTTTCTAAAATGGTGTCATTTGGGGGGTATTTATACTTTCCTGGCATTCTAGCACCTGAAGAAACATGACAGGTGCTCAGAAAGTCAGAGCTGCTTCAAAATGCTGAAAATCAATTTTTTGCACCATAGTTTGTAAACGCTATAACTTTTACCCAAACCAATAAATATACACTTATTGGATTTTTTTTTTTTATCAAAGACATGTAAAACAATAAATTTTGCGAAAAATTCATATAGAAATGTAGTTTTTAAAAAAAATTACAACAGAAAGTGAAAAATGTAATTTTTTTGCAAAAATTTCGGTCATTTTTGATTAATAGCAAAAAAAGTTAAAATGTCAGCAGCAATGAAATACCTCCAAATGAAAGCTCTATTAGTGAGAAGAAAAGGAGGTAAAATTCATTTGGGTGGTAAGTTGTATGACGGAGCAATAAACAGTGAAAGTAGTGTAGTGCGGAATTGTAAAAAGTGGCCTGGTCATTAAGGGTGTTTAAGCTAGGGGAGCTGAGGTGGTTAAGCTGACCAGAGAGATTTATATTAGTTCATCACAGTAGCCAATGACGAGCAGCAGTAACCATGTGTGTAAAACACCCCTTTTAATCCGCAGTATAGCAGCCTATTATTAGTAGCAATAGCTTTATGTGATTGGTAGTAGTTCATCGCCTTAGCCAATACCAAATCTCAGTTACTCATTCCACACTCCTGTGTTGATGACATACATACAGTGTAGCTTCACAGTGTGAATTCACAAGTTCAGTGTCCTACTGCTCCTCACCGTTCTGATGCAACATTGTCTCCAGGCGGCCTCACTCACGCGGCGTCCCATGTTGTGTGCTAGGCGCCGACGTGGCGTCGCCTGAGGAAGAGGTACAGCACCTCGAAACGCGTCTGGCGTATGAGTGAGCATCAATTTTGTTGCTGCAGCATCAATTTTACAAATTTTTGGACATCCAACAAAAAGACATCATACAGAAAAGTCCGCAAGGTTCTCTTACTCCAAGAGTGAGGAATGAAGTTTGGTCTTTTTGACACAGAGAAGTTGCTCCAGACCTGTGACGACATCTTTGCTTTACTCTGTTGCTTAGCATCCGGGTCACGTGGGATGCCACGTCGGGGCCTAGCACACCACGTGGGACACGGCGTGAGTGAGGCCGCTTGGAGACAATGCCGCATCAGAACGGTGAAGAGCGGTAAGACACTGAACTTGTGAATTCATACTGTGAACCTACACTGTATGTAGGTCCTCAACACAGGAGTGTGGAGTGAGTAACGAAGATTTGGGATTGGCTAAGGCGATGAACTAATAACAATCACATATAGCTATGGCTACTAATAATAGGCTGCTATACTGCGGATTAAAAGGGGTGTTTTACACACATGGTTACTGCTGCTCATCATTGGCTACTGTGATGAGCTAATATCAATATCATGCAGGTATTGCTGTTAATAATAGGACTGCTGCTGTTATATTGCAGAGATTAAGTGGATATTTTCTACATACAGTTACTGCCGCTAAGAATATGATTGTTATTGTTCTATTGTGGAGCAAAAGTGGATGGAACTTAAACGGAATCTGTCACTTGCCTATCACCATTTTTTTTTCCTTTAGCCATGTGTAATATGTAATGTAATAAGTACCTCATATTCTGATCTGTTCTTCTTTTTGCTTTGTCCCTTGTCATTTTCCTTAAAAATTATTTTTCCATTATGCAAATTAGGATCCAATGAGCCCAGAGGGGCATTTTCTCTCTGCCAAGGTGCCCAGGAACGCCCCTGTGATGTGCCCAGCCCGCCTTAATTTGAATCTACGCCTCCAGCAGCAGAAATCAGCTCCGCCCCCCGGCTACCTCCGCTTTCAGGCAGGAAAAAAGCCCTGATCTTCACCTTGCCGGCCGGCGGAATTCTCGCGCAGGCACAGGGCCCGCGATTGCCTGCACCTGCACGATGCTACGCCAACTGAGGGCAACAGTCTCATTAGTGTCACTGGGCATGCACCGAGCCCATTGACGCTTTCAGAGCGCTGTTGCCTCAGAGAGCATTCATCCGGAATCACGCAGGCAATCGTCGGCACTGTCCATCCAACCATACAATGCCCATGATAAACCTCTGCCCATATATCCTGTCCATCCACCCATACAATGCCCACCAGCCCATATATCCTGTCTATCCACCCATACAATGTCCACCATAAACCTCTGCCCATATAATCCTGCCCATCCACCCATACAATGCCCACCATAAACCTCTGCTCATATATACTGTCCATCCAACCATACAATGCCCATGATAAACCTCTGCCCATATATCCTGTCCTGTTATGGCACCCACTGTGGTCAGTGCGGTCACTTCTGAAGAAAATCACAGAGAATGCTGCAATTTCTTCTCTTCGTTATTAGCCGCTGCTCTTTCCTCCATGCTTTACACTGCAGCCCCACTAGGACACAGCTGTGATAGATGACTCCACTGCATTTTCTATTTAAAGGGGTATTCCGGTTAGGGGATACTATTAGATCAATAAAGGCACTACTGCTGGGACCCCCACCAATCCCAAAAATGGGGGCCCTGTATCCTCTGTAGCCCCCCTGAAATAAACAGAGAGTATGCGTGCAGCCGCTCCATTAATTTCTTTGTGAGCTCTGTAGATAGCTAAGTGTTGTAGGGATTAATCTAATCTAATTAGAATACCTCTTTAAGTCTAAAGTAATCTGAAATCTAAATCTGAAATCTTGCAAGCTGCCTGACTGCTGCCACCATGCTTTACACTGCAGCTCTGCTCTGCAAGTTAGGAACTATATCAATAGGTTCCTATGGGTTACAACTGTTATAAAAAGGATGTCACCTAGTCTCAGCTGACCCTAGACACGGAGTGTGTGCAGTCTTATATACAGACTGTATATACATTGCACACAGTGGTTATAGCTATGCAGCCTAATAGAGAATTCCATGCACGTCGCTAGACACCATCCGATCGGATTATTCCCTGTATGGAGGTGTTATCCAGTAACTGTATGAAGGTGTTATCCAGTGTATGGCGGCGTTATTCAGTCACTGTATGGAGGTGTTATCCAGTCACTGTATGGAAGTATTATCCAATCACTGTATGGTGGTGTTATCCAGTCACTGTATGGAGGTGTTATCCAATATGGTGGTGTTATCCGGTCACTGTATTTAGGCGTTATCCAGTCATTGTATGGCAGCGTAATGCAGTCACTGTATGTAGGTGTTATCTGGTCCCTGTATGGAGGCATTATCATGTCACTGTATGGCGGTGTTATTATTTGGTTGTAGGGCTAATATATTTACAGTGCATACTGTAGATTCCAGTATATTATGCTGTAGTGTGGCCTGTATTTTCCAGTAGAGTAAATGAGCCTTGTCGAACACAGTCCACACCACTGACCACGAGGACCAGCCTACAGTACATGGCAGCCTCCCTTCTCTGTGTACTAATGCTTATTTTGGCACACTTTGGTTCACATCACCTTTTTGTCATGCGTTTAGCATATACAAAAAATGTATACCTTAACAGAAGGTGGATGTCATTCAGTGGAATATATAGGATTCCATTGTAAATGAAATACACTTTTTTGCCGGACTCTGCAGGATACAAAAGCCGGTGTGCTGCGTTTTTGTATCCCTTTTTTCCAACATATATGTCAAACAGATGGTAAAAAGGTGATGTGAATCCACCCTTACATATGCACACATGCAATGCCAGGATGGTCATGCAGAGGGGGCCCCATGCAAAAATTTGCTGTGGGGCCCAGTCAGTTCTAGTTACGCCCCTGCCATCGACACTAGGCCGCGCTTCAGGGTGCGGTTTCTGGCGGGGTGTCATAAATGTGTCCCATGCCTTGGAGAGTGTTGCCCTGCCTTTATTGGAAATGTTGTGTGTTCCCCTTGTCTACCTTCCTCAGTTGCCTAAGGAAGTACGGACTCTGTCAGCCGCTTTGTCAGATGGAAATTTTGGAGCAATCTCTCAACAAGTACATTCTGGTATTGCACCGTTTTACTCGTCCTCTCCACCCCAGGATAGAGAGATGAGAAGTTCTCTTTGTAGCGGGGGTCGAGCAGGGTGAACACCTAGTAATTCGGATTATCTAAAATGCATATAACGAGTGGGTCGCGGGAAGGGCAGCCTAACATGAAGTCAGCCATGTGTGCCAGAGTACAAACAGGCAAGACATCGATGACATCAGGATGACTCTCCATCTCTCCATCCTCCTCCTTTTCTGCCCATCCACGCTGAACAGATGGAATTAAAGTTCCATGGGTACTAGCCTCTGTAGCAGAGGAAACTGTCTCCAGTTCCTCCTTCTCCTCTTCATGGTCTATATTGCACTGAGAAGACGAACTGTGGGTGGTCTGGCTATCACCCTGTGTCATCTCCTCTCCTATTACCTCATCTGCCACATTCAGAGCGTCCTCCTTAATGACTTTCAGGGTTTTGATCTTGTCTACCATGCAATATAAATAATGTTATTGTTACTTTTGCACAATAAAAACACATTTTATTTTGTAGGATACGCTGTTTTGACTGGCACCATTTTGGGGTACATGTAATTCATTTATTTTTTATTTACTTTTTTGAGGGGTGGATGGAAAAAGTAGCAAATTCATTTGTGAATTATATTCATGCTCAAAGTTCCGCATTTCAGATAGACAATCGCTCCTGTTTTTCTATTTAGAGATAAGTGAATCAAAACTGACGAAGTGGAATTTCAGGAAAAATTTGATTTGCATCGAATGAGAATTTTGGTAACGAATCACATTTTTTCCTAAAATGGCTGCTGCACGTGTGAGGACATGTGGCAAGGAACTCTGGGAAGGCAGGATCACCCATACTGACATGCCTGCAGCCAATAAGCAGCCAGACATCCTTGTGATGTCACAGCCCTATAAATAGCAGGAGCCATCTTAGATTCTGCCATTTATCAGTGTACCCAGTGCAGGGAGAGACGTCTGCAGGCACTAGGGGCAGGCTAGGAAAGACTTCATTGTGCTGAAAAAATTGTTTACAAGTTCAGGGAAAGATTATTCAAGGTGTAGGGAGAGGATAGGGAGGAATCAATCCACCAGAATTTCTGTTAAACAGGGTTAAGTAGAGGAGGTGACAGCCTGGGTAAAAGGAACAATCCAATTAAACCTTGCTGCACTGACTGGGGATCCAAATTGCCATTATAAAGCTCTGTAATTCCAAACTGTTCTTATTAGGGTGCAAGTTTTGTTTGATACAGGCACTAACAGGGTTTATTACAAGGAAATATTTCTATGTTTTATTTGCCCTTGTGCAGTGCCCTTTTTGGCTTGTATTAGTAGCAAAAAAGGGCTTATTAGTAGTGTTAAGCAAACCCGAAATGTAAACATTTCTGTAAAAGTTTGGGTTCGAGTTTGTTGTTCGGCCATTTAATAAAGCTTGTTGAAAGGCTGCAGGGCAGCCAATCAATAAGCATTTAAGATGTGTGCCCTTAGAAGCCATCACAGCCATGACTACTAATGGCATGGCTGTGATTGGCCAGTGCAGCATGTTACCCAGCCTCTATGTAAGGGTCCATTCACACGTCCGTGTGTGTTTTGCGGATCCACGGATCCGCGGATCCGCAAAACACGGACATCGGCGATGTGCGTTCCGCAATTTGCGGACCGCACATCGCCGGCACTCTCATAGAAAATGCCTTTTCTTGTCCGCAATTGCGGACAAGAATAGGACATATTCTATTTTTTTCGGGAACGCAATTGCGGACCCGGAAGTGCGGATCCGCAATTGCGGACCCGGAAGTGCGGATCCGCAATTGCGGACCCGGCCGGGACATATTGAAATTAATGGGTCCGCAATTCCGTTCAGAATTGCGGACGTGTGAATGGACCCTTAGCTGGAGTCACGTAGCGCCGCACCTCACGTCAGCTCTTACTAGTATACAGTAAGGATAGGATGCTGCTGCTGTGAGGGAGAGATTAGGAAAGAATCTGATATAAGAGCTTGGTGTTGAGTCTGCGATCTACAGCAATTATTTTGTGGGTGCAATGCAACATTTTTGTACCCTGCCCTGAGCCCAGTGACACAGAAAAATAAGTTTTAATCCGTCTGTTAGTTAGGTGGGCGTCAACGGCCATTTTGTGCAAGTGACAATATTGCCAGTGACAATAATTTGCCAGGGACAATAATTTTATCCTGTTCTTGTAGTTCAGTGGGCGACATATACCCATTTTTTAAGTGCAACTGCACTTCATATGTGCCAGGGGAAGTGGAAATAATATATGTAATCCATCTGTGAGTTCAGGGACCCAGGCGGTGATATATTCAAAATTTTTTTCTGTATAGTACCCCTGTGCTGCATATGTGACAGTGTAATGAATCCAGTAAATCCATCTGTTAGATTCTGGGGGGACAAATATATATTTTTTCTTTTGCTAATAAGTACGTTTGTGGCCTGCACTGCATTTCTGAGAGGGAAATATAAACAGTAAATACAACTGGGACATTGTGGGTGAAAAAAATCTCTTTTTTCTCTCCATAAAGTACATTTGCGGCCTGCACTGCATTTCTGAGAGTGAAATATAATCAGTAAATACAACTGGGACATTGTGGGTTAAACAAATCATATGAATTCACAAAAAAAAAAAAATTAGAAAAGAAGGGGTCCTAAAATTTACCTTTTAATGAATAAATGTAAAACCGCCCATTTAATAAGGAAAAAACTTCATAATAGAAAGGTAGAAGTGCTAAAACAAAAACAAGGCACGCATGCTCTAGTCCGGGATGGGGGACCAAGTGCTGGGAATAGGGAAAACTGGGTCTGTAACCCTGTGTATATCCCTATAAATGTACTACCTCATCCACAGACGGCGCCTCCTAATTAACCCTTAATCCTTGCCCTCAGCAGTGTGTTTGACTGCCCAGCTTCATCCTGAGACACAAGGAAAAGTGGGGGTAGGAGTGCCCTATACACACACACCAAAGAAATGCAAAGCAAATGAGCACAATGTATGTAAACTCATACTTTAAACAGCACCACACAAAGCTACAAATGGGAAGGAACCCTGAGTATGCGCAAATATGCACATGCCCAAATCCATAAGTAGCACTAAACAGAATGTAACATAGCCCAACGCGTTTCCCTGGTGATAACCCAGTTCATCAGGGGCATGAAGCATATATATAACAATGTATACATCAGCAAATCTAAGTGCTCAAGTTTAACCGTGCACAAGTAACAAAACAATAGTCTTATCTCAATAGGCCATAGTGTCACAAGCCATCTCGAGAAGAAAGGGCACATATGATGCCAATGGAATGCCCGCTAAGGTCCAGGAGCCGCGTGTAGCCGCATCACTGAGGACGCCTGGAGTGGCGCGCTCATTTAAATGCGCACACGCCGGGCGTCACCACTCTCGATCCCGATCACATGACCGAACACGTGACCTCTTACGTCACTTCCCGTGGTCACGTGAACCAGGTCCTTTTGTAATAACCCAGAGTGATCGGGATTTACCAGGGCCAGGGCTGGATGTATACAGGGGAGGGGCAATGAGGCACTCCTCTCCCAAACTTGCCCAGGATTGGTCCACCATATTCAAAGGGGAATTAACCCCTTGGTGGGCATAAACAAGAGTCTACATAGAGAAGGATAAAGGAAGAGAATTTAAGAAGTTGTTTGATATAAAATATAAAATATAGGCATATGTATATATAAGTTGTATTAAATAAGTGCCTCAAGTATTTTGGGTCGGATCAAATCTTATAGTTTAGAAATATTATATACGGAACACTCACACATAAAAAATAATGACAGATTCAGAGTATGTCTAATAAATGTCATTCTATTATATATATGACCACTTTTCATGGTTCCCAGATGTTATGCAAGAAATTGCAAGGGATTACCCTTATACTTCGTGCCATGCAGTCATTTTTGATGTCAGACATGGCATGTACACAACTGCACACAGAATGTATTACACCAAAACAATATTAGTCACAAACAGGGGAGGGAGCTGCGCAAGAAGACAGCCTATCTCGCAAAGGTCGCAACTACATATAGGTACGTATAGAATTATATACAGGACCTCCGGTGGCAGGAACAAAAATATGCTCAGATGAAAGGAGCAAATGATAGTTGTTCATTTAAGCCTCTTGGGTGAACCGTCTTCAGCTCATAAATCCACCATGATTTCCTCTGTAAGATCTTACGATCCCAGTCTCCTCCCCTCTTTGGGTATGGGATTAATTCTATCCCCATGAATCCTAGTTGGGAAAAATCTCCCCCATGTAGGGAATCGATGTGTCTGGCTATGGGGGTTACTTTTTTCTGGCGAATATCCCCAAGATGCTCCCCTATTCTTCTGCGCAACTCCCTGCTCGTTTTGCCGATATATTCCAGGCCGCATCCACATTGGGCCCGGTAGATGACTCCCTCTGATCGGCAATTAATGAAGCTTTTGATCTGGTACCTCCTTCGCGTCACGTGACTTACAAAGCTGTTACCTCGTGTCATAACTGGACACGCTATGCAGCCACTGCATTTATGTGATCCCACTACTGGTTTCAACCAAGTAGTGGTCGAATGCCTGGGGTCACAGTAGTGGCTATGTGCCACAAAGTCACGTACATTACGGCCTCTCCTATATGTCACCTGTGGATAAGGGGCTACTACTTTGGCTAGATCTGGATCCAATAGTAGTGTATTCCAGTGTTTTGCAAGAATACTCCTAACTACGTTAGCACCTGCATCATATGTTCCTATCAAGCGGATTTTTTCCGCAGTGATAGGAGATTTTTTTGGGTGCAGGAGCTCGGTACGAGTCGAAAGACGTGCCCTCTGGTATGCCCACTTTAGGACCACATCAGGGTAGCCTTTAGCACGGAACCTGGCTCGAAGGTCCCTCGATTGTGCATAAAACTGCCCGGGAGTAGAGCAGTTTCTTTTCATACGGAGGTATTGCCCTGTTGGGATACCATGCTTCAAGGCCAATGGGTGGTAACTCTCCCAACTCAGGAGAGAGTTAGTAGCCGTTGATTTTCTGAAGGTTTCAGTGAGTAACTCACCATTTGGTCCCCTCTTGATCAGAATATCTAAAAACGGCAATGTCCCCACAGATGATTCCGATGTAAAGTGTAGACCTACATTGTTGGTGTTAAGGGTCTCCACGAAGGAGAGGAAAGTGGTACTCGTCCCCCGCCAGATAACAAAGATATCGTCTATATAGCGGGCCCACATCACGATTTGGTTCGTGAGTGGAAGTGGGGGATCCGCGAATAACACTTCTCTTTCCCCCAAATGTTGAATATATCCAGACAGAGGAATTAAACAAGAAAGAAAAAGCCAATACGAGACATGCAGCGCTGACACATCCGGACGCAAGCGGGGACCAACCAGCAGCCTTGGCGCACGGGAATGGAACAGACATCTGAGATGAGACCGATCTGGTGCCGGTGAAAACACATGGGAAGCCACGGTTGTCAGAGCGAGAGTACTCCTTCAGCAGCCAACTGTAAGTGAACTCCTTTCTAAATAACCCGGTGCATAACAAGTGAGGTCCCGATAACAACAGATTACAATGAATGAAATCCACCAACTATATTTGCCGACAGTATAATATTCCAGCAAAGATTGAGACTTATTACTGGAGATATACATAAAATATTGAAGGAGTTGGTTAACTTTTGGACATTGGGATGCATCTGGAGTGATGTACATAAAAAAAGCATTAATACAATAGGTATGAACAAGGACCTGAATGCCAGACATATTCGGTTATAAATTACATTGTTATAAATTACATCGGTTATAAATTACACGGCGCACGCGCAGTGCCCCAAATTGGAAGGAAGAGGACCGACCAACCATCTTTTTCCATCTCTCGGTTCCTAAAATCTATTCCATACACCGGCCCTTGATAGGGGACAAAACAGAGATTAAACTGGTAAGAACAGATTTTTTCAATTTAAAAAAAAAGAGGACAGCCTCTGCGGAGCTGGGTATTTTTTGGCCGCGTTACTGAACGCTCATGCACAATGGCTGAAGGCTCATGCGTCCTTTTCGGAGGTGACAAACCTGGTCAGTCAAACCCAAGGCAACATCATCGACCTCATCCCATATGTGTTTTTTCTGGAGCGTGCCCTGTGAAGAGTTCTGAATCAGGCCATAGATGAGCATGAAGAGGAAGAGTTGTGGTCACCATCACCACCAGAAGCAGCCTTGTCATCGTCGATTGCTGGACCTGCGGCAACGCAGAGAGAGGAATCTGAAGAAGAGGAGTCAGAGGAGGAAGGTGGCTTTGAGGAGGTGGAAGACCAACCACAGCAGGCGTCCCAGGGGGCTTGTCACCTCTCGGGGACCCTTGGTGTTGTAAGTGGCTGGATGGAGACCTTTAATGACGTCAGTGAGGACAAGGAACGGGACATGGCTAGCTTGGTATCCAACCTTGTGCAAATAGGGAGTTTGCGGTTGTGCAAATGGACTGTTTGCGGTTGTTTGCGGTGCGTTATATGGGGAGTTTGGTCTGTCAGAGTTTGGTCTGTCACTGTGAAGCGGGCGTAACCCTTACACTACCTGATCGATACAACATCATACCTGATCGTATACACACACTGGCTGTTTTAAAGCACGTTATTCCAAACAATTTAGGAATGTTAGGTGATTTATGCCCTTTATGGATTAAAACCCTACTCTGCGTCAACTACGTAATTTTCCATGGGAGTTTTGCCATGGATCCCTCTCCAGCATGCCACAGTCCAGGTGTTAGTCCCCTTGAAACAACTTTTTCATCACTATTGTGGCCAAAAAGCGTCCCTGTGGGTTTTAAAATTTGTCTGCCCATTGAAGTCTATGGAGGTTCGCCCGTTTCCGAACATTTGCGGAAATTTGCGTTTGCCTTTCGCGAATGGAAAATTTTATGTTCTCGACATCTCTACTCCCAGTGTCAGCTAGCAGTCGTGTTGTGACCAGCAACTCAGCGGTTCTTGAATATTTGACTCGATCTTCGACTTTGTCACAAGTGACATCAGACACCCCCAGCCAAGAGTCAGTGGGTTCGTCAGACACAACCCTTAGTTGGCATGAGCCGGGAGAATGCCCTGTGCCCTCACCTGTCCTCAACCTGCCATTGTCCTTTCCTCCACTAGGCGTGCAAGTAGTGATGAGGAGAGTGGCGTGGGAGTTTGCGTTGCGAGCGGTCATGCTGCTGACCCAGAAACTGTTGAGAAGGACATCAGTGACGTACAGATATTACTCGATGATGATGATGTAGCTTATTGCACTTGGGAGTTGGGTGACGAATGGGCTAATTTTTTTTTCTTTATTGTAATAATTAGAGATGAGCGAATCAAAGCTGACAAAGTGGAATTCCTTTAGAATTTCAGGAAAAAATTTGATTTGCAACGAATGAGAATTTCCTCACGCTTCATGGTAACGAATTGTAATTTTTCCTAACATGCCGGCTACAATGGCGGCTAAAATTGTGTCTACACGTGTGAGGACATGGGGCAAGGAATTCTGGGAAGGCGGGTTGACCCATAATACCATGCATGCAGGCAATCAGCAGCCAGCCAGCCCTATGATGTCAAAGCCCTATAAATACGTCAGCCCTCTTAGATTCTGCCGTTCACAACCGTACTTTGTTCAGGGACAGACTTTTATGCAGGTGCTAGGGAGAGTGAAAGAAAACCTAATAAAAAAAAAACTAAAAAATTTAAGAAGCGATTTAATAGTGCTGGGAAATGATAGTGAGCGGAATCATTTCACAGGCAGGGAGAGACGTGTGCAGATGCTAGGGAGAGTCGTAGGAAAATCCTCATTGTGAAAAAAAGCGATTTACAAGTGCAAGGAAACATTACTTGGGGATCCAGATAGTCTCATAATACAGCTCTGTCATTCCAGCAATTAGTTATTGGGGTGCAAGTGCTATGTTGAAAAGCCTTTAATGGCTTTTATCTGTGGAAAAAGATAAATTTATACGCAGGTCACTTTTGTTGTTATTTACGCTAAAATCATTTGCAGTCATTTCTGGTGAAAGAGTTTAGGGTGTTATTTCAGTAATACACGAAAAATATAAACGCACTGCAAGTTTACAGTCATTTTTGGTTAATGAGTATGGGGCGGTATTTTAGTAATAGACTAAAATATAAACGCAATGTTTCTGGCGCAAGCAGAGATCGCAGCAGAATAAAGGGTGGTGGCAGCAGTATTTACAGCAAGAGGCCTTAGCTGCCGGTGACATCTAGTGGTCGTGTCTTGACCAGTAAACCAGAAGTAATTGATTGGTTAACTCGGTCATCCACGTCATCCCAAGTGATATCAGACACCCCCAGCCAACAGTCATACACAACCCTTATTTGGCAAGGTTCGGGAGCAGTCCCTGTGCCCTCATCTGTCCTCAATAGAGATGGCCCGAACTATCCACCGGTGAACAGTTCCCGGCGAACATAGCTTGTTCGCGTTCGCCTCAACGGGCGAACACATGCGATGTTCGGTCCGCCCCCTATACATCAACATTGAGCAAACTTTGACCCTGTACCTCACAGTCAGCAGACACATTCCAGCCAATCAGCAGCATACCCTACCTCCCAGACCCTCCCATCCATTTTAGATTCATTCTGAAGCTGCAGTCTTAGTGAGAGGAGGGAGAGTGTAGTTGCTGCTGATTTAATTGGGAAATCGATAGCTAGGCTAGTGAACTCAGTGTCCACTCCAGTCCTGAAAGACTCATCTGATCTCTGCTGTAAGGACAGCGTCCTGACAGCACCCCAAAAAGCCCTTTTTAGGGCTGCAACATTAGTCTGCTTTTTTTTTTCCTTTATATACATATTGCAGTTGCCTGGCCTGCCTGTGTGTGAGGAGCTGCAGGCCCACAGACTGTAGTGTGCCCACTGCCAGTGCCCACCCCTGTCATCCCATGTGGCACAGGACTTTGCATCAAAAAAAGGCATTTAATTTTTACACTTTAATCTAAGGTTAGTTGCCTGCCAGTGTGTGTCAGGCTGACTTCCACTGACTGTAGTGTGCCCACTGCCAGTGCCCACCACTCATACCGGCTGGCACAGGACTTTGCATAAAAAGGCATTTCATTTTTACACTTTAGTGTAATTTCAGCTGCTTGCCTGCTGCTAGTGTGTGTCAGGCCCACTTCCACTGACTGTAGTGTGCCCACTGCCAGTGCCCACCCCTGTCATCCCGTGTGGCACAGGACTTTGCATAAAAAAGGCACTTAATTTTTACACTTTAATCTAAGGTTAGTTGCCTGCCAGTGTGTGTCAGGCTGACTTCCACTGACTGTAGTGTGCCCACTGCCAGTGCCCACCACTCATACCGGCTGGCACAGGACTTTGCATAAAAAAAGCATTTAATTTTTACACTTTAGTGTAATTTCAGCTGCTTGCCTGCTGCTAGTGTGTGTCAGGCCGACTTCAACTGACTGTAGTGTGCCCACTGCCAGTGCCCACCCCTGTCATCCCGTGTGGCACAGGACTTTGCTTCAAAAACAGGCATTTAATTTTTACACTTTAGTGTAATTTCAGTTGCTTGCCTGCTGCCAGTGTGTGTCAGGCCGACTTCCACTGACTGTAGTGTGCCCACTGCCAGTGCCCACCCCTGTCATCCCGTGTGGCACAGTACTTTGCATCAAAAAAAGGCATTTAATTTTTACACTTTAGTGTAATTCCAGTTGCTTGCCTGCTGCTAGTGTGTGTCAGGCCCACTTCCACTGACTGTAGTGTGCCCACTGCCAGTGCCAACCACTGATACCGGGTGGCACAGTAGCTTGCCGATAAATAAGGCATTTCATTTTTAGACAGTAGTCTAAATTCAGTTGCTTGCCTGCTGCCAGTGTGTGTCAGGCCCTCTTCCACTGACTGTAGTGTGCCCACTGCCAGTGCCAACCACTGATACCGGGTGGCACAGTAGCTTGCCGATAAATAAGGCATTTAATTTTTAGACAGTAGTGTAATTTCAGTTGCTTGCCTGCTGCTAGTGTGTGTCAGGCCCACTTCCACTGACTGTAGTGTGCCCACTGCCAGTGCCAACCACTGATACCGGGTGGCACAGTAGCTTGCCGATAAATAAGGCATTTCATTTTTAGACAGTAGTCTAAATTCAGTTGCTTGCCTGCTGCCAGTGTGTGTCAGGCCCTCTTCCACTGACTGTAGTGTGCCCACTGCCAGTGCCATCCACTGATACCGGGTGGCACAGTAGCTTGCTGATAAATAAGGCATTTAATTTTTAGACAGTAGTCTAAATTCAGTTGCTTGCCTGCTGCCAGTGTGTGTCAGGCCCTCTTCCACTGACTGTAGTGTGCCCACTGCCAGTGCCAACCACTGATACCGGGTGGCACAGTAGCTTGCCGATAAATAAGGCATTTCATTTTTAGACAGTAGTCTAAATTCAGTTGCTTGCCTGCTGCCAGTGTGTGTCAGGCCCTCTTCCACTGACTGTAGTGTGCCCACTGCCAGTGCCAACCACTGATACTGGGTGGCACAGTAGCTTGCCGATAAATAAAGCATTTCATTTTTAGACAGTAGTCTAAATTCAGTTGCTTGCCTGCTGCCAGTGTGTGTCAGGCCCTCTTCCACTGACTGTAGTGTGCCCACTGCCAGTGCCAACCACTGATACCGGGTGGCACAGTAGCTTGCCGATAAATAAGGCATTTAATTTTTAGACAGTAGTCTAAATTCAGTTGCTTGCCTGCTGCCAGTGTGTGTCAGGCCCACTTCCACTGACTGTAGTGTGCCCACTGCCAGTGCCAACCACTGATACCGGGTGGCACAGTAGCTTGCCGATAAATAAGGCATTTAATTTTTACACAGTAATCTAATTTCAGTTGCTTGCCTGTGCCAGTGTGTGTCAGGCCCACTTCCACATACTGTAGTTTGCCCACTGCCAGTGCCAACCACTCATACCGGGTGGCACAGTACCTAGCACGCGTAGTACCACTTATCTAAAAAAAAGAAATGACAGGCAGAGGCAGGGTACCCCGCAGGGGCCGTCGTGGTCGTGGTGCTGTGATTTCCACTGTCCCTGGAATAATGCCCAGTTTTCAGAGGCCACGTACCCTGAACCCGAAAAATTCTGAGGACGTAGTTGACTGGCTTAGACAGGACACCCAATCTTCAACAGCTTCCGCTAAAAACCTTGACGCACCATCCTCCTCCAGCTCAGCTTCGGTCACCTGCTCTCAAGTTACCACGCACCCGCCCATCGCCACCACCACCACTACCACCACAGCCACCACAGCCGCTTCACTTGATCCGTCAGAGGAGTTATTTACACATCAGTTGGATGCAATTAGTGATGCGCAACCATTATTGCCAGATGATGTAGATTACGGGGATATGTCTCAGTAAGGCAGGATTACACACATGGACGTACAGTGTGATGATGATGATGATGATGATGATGATGTTGTACCCGCTGCTGCTTCCTTTGCTGAGGTGTCAGATACAAGTGAAGCGGTTGATGATGACGATGTGTCCACGGATGCCACGTGGGTGCCTGCTCGAAGAGAAGAAGAGGGGGAAAGTTCTGAAGGGGAGACAGAGAGAATGAGGAGACGAGTTGGAAGCAGGGGATGGTCGTCGCAAGGAGTTAGTGGCACAGTCAGACAGCATGTATCGGCACCTGGGGTCAGCCAGACAGCACGCCAGTCAACGCTTGCTGTTGCCACCACCAGAATGCCGTCATTGCAAAGCTCAGCAGTGTGGCATTTTTTTGTGTGTCTGCCTCTGATAAAAGCAATGCCATTTGCAACCTGTGCCAAAAGTAACTGAGTCGTGGGAAGTCCAACACCCACCTTGGTACAACTGCTTTGCGAAGGCACATGATCTCACATCACAAACGCCTATGGGATCAACACATGAGTACAAGCAGCACACAAACTCAAAGCCACCATGCTCCTCCTGGTCCAGCATCTTCAGCCACGTCAGTCACTGCTGTCCTCCCTGCCCCCTCTCAACCACCCGCCACTCCATCTCTCACCTTCAGCAGTTCCTGCTCATCTGCCCACAGTCAGGTGTCTGTCAAGGACATGTTTGAGCATAAGAAGCCAATGTCACAAAGTCACCCCTTGCCCGGCGACTGACAGCTGGCTTGACGGAACTCTTAGCCCGCCAGCTTTTACCATACCAGCTGGTAGAGTCTGAGGCCTTCAAAAATTTGTCGCTATTGGGACACCACAGTGGAAGGTACCCGACAAAATTTTTTTCAAAAAGGCAATCCCAAACCTCTACCATGTCATTGAAAAGAAAGTCATGGCATCTCTGGCATACAGTATTGGGGCAAGGGTCCATCTGACCACTGATACCTGGTCTGCAAAGCACGGTCAGGGCAGGTATATCACGTATACTGCGCATTGGGTCAACCTGCTGGCGGCTGACAAGCATGGAATGCGTGGCTCCGCAGCGGAGTTGGTGACACCACCACGACTTGCAGGCAGACCTACTGCCACCTCCTCTACTCCTACTCCATCCTCTTCGATATCCTCCTCGGCTGAGTCCTCTTCTGCTGCGGCATCTGGCTGCACATCAACTGATTCCCCCCAGCTCCCCAGGGGCTATTCCACATCCCGGATACGACAGTGTCACGCTATCTTGGGGTTAACTTGCCTGAAAGCAGAGAGCCACACAGGACCAGCACTCTTGTCTGCCCTGAACGCACAGGTGGATCAGTGGCTGACCCCGCACCAACTGGAGATCGGCAAAGTGGTGTGTGACAATGGAAGCAATCTGTTAGCGGCATTAAATTTGGGCAAGTTTTCACATGTGCCGTGCATGGCACATGTGTTGAATCTCATCGTACAACGTTTTGTGTCTAAGTACCCAGGCTTACAGGACATCCTCAAGCAGGCCAGGAAGGTGTGTGGCCATTTCAGGCGTTCCTACACGGCCATGGCGCACTTTTCCGATATTCAGTGGCGAAACAACATGCCAGTGAGGCGCTTGATATGCGACAGCCCGACACGTTGGAATTCAACACTCCTAATGTTCGACCGCCTGCTCCAACAAGAAAAAGCCGTCAACGAGTATTTGTATGACCGAGGTGCTAGGACAGCCTCTGCGGAGCTGGGAATCTTTTGCCACGTTACTGGACACTCATGCGCAATGCCTGTAGGCTCATGCGTCCTTTTGAGGAGGTGACAAACCTAGTCAGTCGCACCGAAGGCACCATCAGCGACCTCATCCCATTTGTTTTCTTCCTGGAGCATGCCCTGCGAAGAGTTCTTGGATCAGGCTGTAGATGAGCGTGAAGAGGAAGAGTTGTGGTCACCATCACCACCAGAAACAGCCTTGTCATCATCGCTTGCCGGACCTGCAGCAACGCTGGAAGAGGAGTATGAGGAAGAGGAGTCAGAGGAGGAATGTGGCGGCTTTGAGGAGGAGGAAGACCAACCACAGCAGGCACCCCAGGGTGCTCGTTGTTGTCACCTATCTGGGACCCATGGTGTTGTACGTGGCTGGGGGAAGAACAGACCGTCAATGACATCAGTGAGGACGAGGAACGGGAAATGAGTAGCTCTGCATCCAACCTTGTTCAAATGGGGTCTTTCATGCTTTCATGTCTGTTGAGGGACCCATGTATAAAAAGGATAAAGGAGAACGATCTGTACTGGGTGGCCACGCTACTAGACCCCCGGTATAAGCAGAAAGTGGCAGAAATGTTACCAAATTACCGAAAGTCGGAAAGGATGCAGCAGTTCAAAACCAAACTAAAAAATATGCTTTACACAGCTTATAAGGGGGATTTCACAGCACAACGGGAATCTAACAGGGGAAGAGGTGAGTGTAATCCTCCTCCTACCACGGCGGCAAGGACTGGACGATTTACAGATGTGTTGTTGATGGAGGACATGCAGAGCTTTTTCAGTCCTACTCATCGCCACAGCCCTTCGGGATCCAGCCTTAGAGAACGACTCGACCTACAGGTAGCAGACTACCTCGCCTTAACAGCAGATATCGACACTCTGAGGAGCAATGAACCCCTTCACTACTGGGTGTGCAGGCTTGACCTGTGGCCTGAGCTATCCCAGTTCGCGATAGAACTTCTGGCCTGCCTGCTTCAAGTGTCCTGTCAGAAAGGACCTTCAGTGTAGCAGGAGGCATTGTCACTGACAAGAGAAGTCGCCTCGGTCAAAAAAGTGTTGATTACCTCACCTTCATAAAGATGAATGAGGCATGGATCCCGAAGGGACTGACAGTGGGGGATACGTTTGACTAACAAAAGGCCTGATTACATGCCTTGGCCTCAAAATGGTCCCCACGCTGCTGTATTTAATGTCTGCATACCGGATGACTTTCGTGAATTCTCCACCACCAACTAGGGTTCAAGCCGCAATGTTTTAGTCACTTTCCTGCCTGGAAAACATCAATTTTTCCGGCCGCTGCTACAATAGTGGCTGCAACAATGGCATTATTTTTCAGGCATGTGTACATGCCTAATTTTTCTGTCCTATGGTGCAGCACTGTGGCTGCAAAAACAAACAAAAAAAAAAAGGCACATACAAGTGTCAATTCCCCTTCGTGATCGTTACCTTGTTGTGGTGAAGGGGCTTGCGTATCACAATGAAGCAATCATCATAACCTCTATAAGTGTGTTGGCAATGTTGCCACACCCCAGATGATAAGGCCGTTGCTTCATTATGGTCAGACCAAAAGCGATTGGACGGCTGGATAATATTTCATAGAAAAAACATTACTTTACATTTTTTGGGTTTTTAATACATAAAATAAAAAATCATAATAAAGTCTCTTAATAGTTTATTAGAAATGATGCAGGCAATTAAAAAAATCCCCATCAATTCCAATAAAAAGCAAGTACAGAGCTCAGAACTAAATTATTTCATGATGTCGTAATGGTTCGCTAATTCGACAATGGTTAATCAATTCGAGCGGATAGGGTCCGTAACAGGGATTAAACTGATAGGAATAGTACTAGTTAAGACACCACTCATATAGGGTGTCACAGCACATTGCTCTGTGCATGCGCAGTGCCCCAATTTGGGAGTAAGAGGACCGACCAAGCTGCTTTTTCCATCTCCCGGTTCCTGAAATCAATTCAGTTTAGTGTATGAGATTTTGGTCTGTCACTGTGAAGGCAGTCGAAGGTACCTGGCCTAATTTTTTTTTCACAAAAGGCAATCCCTGATATGGGACGTAACAGGGATTAAACTGATGAGAATAGTACTACAGAAAATACCACTCATATCGGGTGTGACAGTAAATTGCACGGCGCAGACGCAGTGACCGTGGATTAAAACAGAGTGGAGGGAGCCAGCGTTTTTTTAACCATCTCCCCGTTCGAAAAATCTATTCAATAAATGGCACCCAGATTGGGGACGTTAGAGGGATTAAACTGATGAGAATAGTACTACAGAAAATTATACTCATATCGGGTGTGACAGTAAATTGCACGGCGCAGACGCAGTCACCGTGGATAAAAACAAAGGGGAGGGAGCCAGCTTTTTTTTTAACCATCTCCCCGTTCGAAAAATCAATTCAATTCACCTTTTGGGGACCCTTGGTGTTGTACGTGGCTGGGTGGAGGAAGAAACCTTCAATGACATCACCGGGACGTGGCTAGCTTGGTATCCAAACTTGTGCAAATGGGGAGTTTGCGGTTGTGCAAATGAACTGTTTGCGGTGCATTAAAAGGGGAGTTTGGTCTGTCAATGTCAGTGAAGCGGGCGTAACCCTTACACTACCTGATCGATACAACATCATACCTGATCGTATACACACACTGGATGTTTTAAAGCATGTTTTTCCAAACAATTTAGGAATGTTAGTTGATTTATGCCCTTTATGGATTAAAACCCGACTCTGCGTCCACTACGTAATTTTCCATGGGAGTTTTGCCATAGATCCCCCTCCGGCATGCCACAGTCCAGGTGTTAGACCCCTTGAAACAACTTTCCCTTCACTATTGTAGCCAGTTCGCGAACATTTGCGGAAGTTCACGTTCGCTGTTCGCGAACTGAAAATTTTATGTTCGCGACATCACTAGTCCTCAACCTGCCTCTTGCCTTTTCTGTTCCCTCTCCAGGTGAAGTACTACATGCAGTGGGCTCAGTTTCACTTTTCAGCGAGGAAGAGCTACTAGAAGACAGTAAGCAGCTACTGCCCAGGCAAGATGTGGAGGAGACATCTGCTGCTTCCTCCGCTAGGCGGGCAAGTAGTGATGAGGAGAGTAGCATGGGAGCTTGTGTTGCGAGTGGTCAGGCTCCTGTCCCACAGGCCGTTGAGGAGGACATCAGTGATGTGCAGACACTACTCAGTGATGATGAAGCCGTTTGCACTTGGGAACCAGGTGAAGAAG
This sequence comes from Bufotes viridis, assembly GCA_033119425.1. Lineage (NCBI taxonomy): Eukaryota > Metazoa > Chordata > Amphibia > Anura > Bufonidae > Bufotes > Bufotes viridis. The sequence goes on from CM065589.1 coordinate 409,185,760, forward strand.
GATCTCAGTCATCATCAGGAGAAGAGGATGGCGGCTTGCCCGTCAGGCAGTGGCTGAGCCAGAACGTCGCTAGTGTGTCCGGGAGTCAGCAGGGTGGCAGCAGTTGGATGTCGGGAGCCAAACAGGCAAGGGGTAGACCATCAGCTTTGCAGCATCCTACCTGCCCGGAAAGGAGTGGTGCACGCGTTCATGGAAGCAGCGGTGTAAGCAGTCAGCCAGTGAGTAGTGTTGGGGAGAAAATCCGGTACTCGGCGGTGTGGCAGTTTTTTGTGAAGCCGCTGGAAGAAGTCAACATGGCCATATGTAGAATATGTGGGCAGAAGGTGAAGCTTCGCCAGGGTGCCAATGTTGGCACCAAGGCCCTGCGTCCACATATACAGGGTCACCATCAAGTGGCCTGGGAGAACCGTGGCTCCGATGTGGTGGTCCAGCCTGCCACAGCTACATCACCCAGTGACACGCACCCAGTTTCAGCCAGTCAAGGCTCCACCACCTCAGCCAAAGGAAGCGGCCTGCCATCCTCGTCAGTCATTCCGTCAGCAATCGATCACCGAAGCAGTAAAACAGTATGCATGCACGCATCCAACGGCGCAGAAGCTGAACGTGCTCCTAAATAAGTTGCTGGTGCTTCATTCCCTCCCTTTCCAAGTGGTGGACTCTGCACCTTTCAGAGTACTAATGGCTTGTGCCGAGTCGAGGTGGAGAGTACTAAGCCATCATTTCTTTGTAAAAAAAGGCAGGACTAGCCCTGCACACATGTAGAACAGAAACTGGGCCAGTCCTTGAGCCTGTCGGTGTCTGCCAAAGAGCATGGCAGCGCCGACATGTGGAGCTATAACTACCGTCAGGGACAATACTTGTACTTTACAGCCCACTGGGTCAATGTAGTTACTTCACAGCCAAACCAGCAACTTCGAGAGGTCACACATCTTCCGCCTCCACGTTGTCACGCCATTGGTCCTGCGACAATGTCCGCCTCTGCCTCCTCATCCTCCACCATGTCTTCAGCCTCCACTGCAGGGACAAGTCACAGTGCCCCTCCAGCATACCACATGTGCAGGGTTTAGCGGTGTCACGCTGTTCTGTACCTGGTTTGCCTTGGCGATGCGAGTCTCACAAGGAACGAACTTCTCCGTGTGATGCATCAAGAAATCGAATCCTGGCTTTCTCTGCAACAACTGATAATCGGAACAATGCTGACTGACAGCGGGAAGAACATGGTGTTTACTCTGCATCAAGGAAGGCTGGGCCATGCGCCCTACATGGCACATGTGTTCAATCTGGTTGTCAAGCGGTTCCTGAGGTCTTCCACCCATCTGCAAGACATCCTAAAAATGGCCAGGAAACTTTGCATGCACTTCAGCCACTCGTACACCGCAAAGCACACCCTCCTTAAGCTGCAGTGGCAGAAAGGCATACATAGGCTAATATGCAACATTTCCACCCATTAGAATTTTACCCTGCATATGTTGGACCGACTATACGAACAGAAAAAGGCCATCAAGGATTTCTTGATGATGCAAGCAGATAGGAGTACTCCCCTGTGTAACTTCGATGTCAGCCAATGGCTGCTCATGTGTGACACCTGCCATTTTTTCAGGCTCTTTGAGGACGCCACTTTATTTGTCAGTCGCCAGGACTACGGGATTAGGTACGTCATTCCACTGCTTCATGTCCTGGAACACATGGTAGTACCAATGGCTGGTCAGGGGACAGGAGACATGGCACCTCGATCTCATGGCCACATGAGCCCTGTGGGGGCTGAACTGGAGGAGGAGGATGAGGGGGAGGAGGACATTGGAGCACAGGCAATGTGTAGCCAAATGGGTGGTTTTTCTACTCAGCTGAAAGAACAGGAGGAGCAGCCAGAGGAGCTACAGGGCGATAAGGAAGACGAGACAGAGGACCTGGACACACCGTGGCAGTATGCAGTGGAGATGGCGGCAGGGAGTCCCTCCGAGTCACTTACACAAATGGCCTGATACATGCTCACTTGCTTACGTAGTGACAGTCGAATTGTCACCATTCGGCAGAGGTTTGACTTCTGGCTCTCCACCTTGTTTTACCCTCGGTACTGGTCCAGAATGGGGTGCTTTTTTACCCCTGCTGAGAGGGAGGACAAACTGAACTACTATGAAGACATCCTTTGTAGTTAGTTGGCCGCTGCCTATCTGCGCCATTGTGAATCTTCTCACAGGACTGACTGGGGGGCTCTCTGTGCTTACGTTCCACTGCCATGGCTGCTGGGGAAGGGTGGGGTGTCAGGAATCCTCCTCCATCAGCCGCAGCCTGAATCTACAGTCGCTGATTAGCAGCTTTCTTAAACCACATAGTGAAGAAACTACTCACCAGCAGTAGCAGGTAGACCTGGAGCTGGACCTGAACCAGCAGGTGATGGCATTCTTGGAAAGCCCCCTGCCACCCAACATTGAAGTTCCGCTGGACTACTGGATAAGAAAACTGGATTTGTTGCTGCAACTAGCTGAGTTTGCCCTGGAAAAGCTGTCCTGCCTGGGCAGTAGTGTGGCATCAGAGCGGGTGTTCAGTGCGGCGGGGGCATAAGTTACCCCAAGGAAAACTCGCCTGTCCACCAAAAATGTGAAGAGACTGACCTTTGTCAAGATGAATCAGGCGTGGATCAGCCAGGATTTCCAACCACCAATTTATGATGCATAAGACTAGATTATCCATGGTGCCACACTAACACTTTGATACAAGAGACCACTTTCTTCTGACTACCTGCCTCAGCTACCACTTTGATGCTGCAACCTGCCTGATGCCAAGTGCTCCTTATTTCACCCACCTTTGTCAGCGGGTACTGGTATTGCCAACCACCACCGCACTCATTTACCAGGTCACTTTGTGGTCTCCTGATGCTGCTGCTGCTACTGCTATCTCCACACTATATAACCTTGCCACTCTGTGGTATCCTGCTGCTGCTGCTACCATCTCCACACTATGTTCCCTTGCCGCTTTGTGGTTTCCTCATACTGCTGCCACTTCAAGACTTTGTCATTGTGCCACTCTGTGCTCTCCTCAAGCTGCCACCTGCAGACTTGTTCATTGTTCCACTCTATGGTCTCCTTATGCTGCCGCCACCTACGGACTCGGTCACTGTGCCACTCAGTGGCCTTCTCATACTTCCACCACCTCCAGACCCTGTCCTTGTGCCACTCTGTGGTCTCCTCATGCTGCTGCAATCTCCAGACTTGGTCATTGTGCCACTCCGTGGCTCCACAGACAGGATCCGTTTTTTTTTGGGTTATTGTTCTGACTGTTTAGAGGAAGGGAAAAAATAATCGGTGACATCCACACAGACTTACTGCTGACACCCTCTCCATTCTGTCAGCGGGGCTCTACTTGTATAAGTGTTTAATAGAACAGGTTCTGTAAACACCTATGTGGAATCAGCTGACGAGGATGTAAAAGGATTGCGCTTCTTCTTGACGCTAACATCTACCTGTCAGGGTGATTTCACACTTAAGTTATTTGGTCATTTTTGGCCCCGTGACTGCCCAAATAAGTGAAGTATGCAGTGATTCTAAGAGCGACATCTGTCATCTGCATATCATACGGACTCACAGTATTATTTTACTTCCAAAGCAGACTCCCTATGTGTGTTTCTGCAAGGCACAGTGTTCTACACCACTAAAAAGGCTCTCAGCAGCCAGGAAATAGACTTTTTTTTTAACATAATTCGCTGCAAATATATTCAGATCGAACAAAATTTACCGCCAAAAAATTTGGTGAATCGGCGAATCAAATTTTTTTAAAATTCGATCATCTCTAGTTCTAATCTCTAGTGCTTTTATTTATATATTTAATCCCTCCCAATAACATCTTAGACGTTTTAGGACTTGCTTTTTGTGGGATAACTTTATTCTGCAGGTCAGTACAAATACAATGATAACACATTTTTTATTCTTTTGCATGAGCTTTAAATAGTTCAAAAAATAAAAACTTGGAAAAAAAATTATTTGCATTGCCATAATTTGACCCCCATGACTTTTTTTTATATTTTATCTCTTCAGGGCTGTCTGAGGGCTTGTTTTTCAGGGGTGATCTGTATTGTTCATTGATATAATTTTGTGGTGTGTATGACTTTTTGATTACTTGTGATTGAATACTTTAGAGGAGGTGACATGATCAAAAACTGAAAATTAGCTATTTGGCTGGCTTTTGATGTATGGAGTGGTCGGGTCACACTCTGATTAGCTGTTTCAATCACCATGAGGTAGTGGACCAAGAAGTTTACCATGGGCCAAGCTACAAAGAGAAAATGTGGAACCAAGTTGTATGAGGACAATAGGTGAGCAGATGATTAAAATATTCTTATAGTATCCACTAGGAATGAGCGAATTGAGCTTCGGATAAAGATCTAAAATCGTTTCACTCGAAACCTCATTTTAATGCTCCATAGAGATTTGTCTCCCTAGAGAATTAAAATGTATGGTCTCTGGCAAGGGAAATCTGTTATCACCGAAGTCTCGCAGGACTTCGGTAAATAACTTCGGGATTTAATTTTTCAACTTGAAAAACATTTTAAAACTTGGTTCCAAAGTTGACCCTAGGAAACTTTAACATGCCATCTTGGGGGGAATCATTTAATCACCAGGAATACTGCACTACCTGTAACTCACCACTGGTGCCCTGGTTACCACTCAAACTCTGCTGCGTAAAAAATGGCATGGATAAATTTGGAAATGTGATGGATAATTTTGTTTTCAATTTGAAATCTGTTATGTTTTGCATTTAAGAAACATTTTTTAAGTATTTTGTATTTTCCAAAATATTTAATTTACCAAACAAATGGCGTTCTCTTTGTTTATATTGAAAATATATTGTAAAGTTAAGATTATTATATTGCCAGTATTTGTAGAATTCAAATATATACTAATCCATCATCCAAGCTGAAGGACCCAGTTCTGGACATTCCCTACCATCTGCATTTTTCTCCTAGTGGAAATTAATTATTCTGCTGGATTGTCACCAATTGCAACAACAAAAGGTTGATGCTGCTGACCGTGTTGCTGTTTTGATAGATTTTGAAGGCATATCATTTTCTTAGTAAATATCATTCCCCATGATATGTAACCTGTTATTGATTAGGCAGCCTAATTAAATCATGTTTTAATATCTCACATATGTGCCAAGGAGCATATCATTCAATAGTTAAATGTATTCATGGTGGATAGTGTAGCATCTGTTACAGAGCCACAATGGTACCCTTCACAGATCTAGAATTATAATTGAAGATACTTTTAAATATCTAACAGCTGCAGTAGGCTACAGACAAAACTAGTTTGCATAATGTAAATTTTCTATAGAACCATATTGTACCATAAAGTTTATGTGGCAGCAATTTCTAGAATACAAATTCAAACATTTACTATAAATATTAATACATACAGTGCATTTAAAAAGTCTTCAGACCTTTTCATTTTTTCATATTTTGTTATGTTGCAGCCTTGTGGTAAAATAAAAATTTAAAAATATATGTTTTTCCCCATCAATCTGCACTCAACCCCCCTTAATTAGAAAGTGAAAACAGAATTTTACAAATGTCTACAAATTTATTAAAAAGGAAAAGCTAAATTTTGCATGGAGAAGCATTCAGACTCTTTGCTATGACACTTGAAATGTACCATATTTTTTGCTTTATAAGACGCACCGGCCCATAAGATGCACCTAGGTTTTAGAGGAGGATAATAAGAAAAATATATTACAAGACTATTCCCTGTTGCAAGTCACTCACAGGGAAAAGTCTTGTCATAACACTATTCATCTAATAGAGGGCGCTGTTCATGAGTCATAAACCCAGACATGTAAGAACAGTTTTTTAGGGAACCAGACACCCTCTTCTCTTCCTAGGAGGGGGTGGGTGGTTTAATGCCTAGGACTTCCATTGTTCTCAATGGTACTCGAGTACACTAAGTGTTTGGTCGAATACTTGGCTGAACTGAGCATAGCGATGCTCGAGTAGAGCACCAGTTCGGCCGAGCATTCTCGCTCAAAACTACTGATTAATCCTTAAAAGGCCTCAATTGTAGCATCAGATGTCGCTATCAGCGATGAACACGGCATCTGAGGGGTTCAATTATGGGGGCCGCACAAATATAATTTTTTATAACTTTACTTATCACTAGGAGTAGTCCCAAAAATGAAGTGCAAGGGCTTGAGGCTGCATAGGATAAACTATCAACATAAGCAAAGATAGCAGCAGAGACGGAGCTATCAAGTTAGCATCACTTTTGTAGGCATGCTTATGAATATAAAGGGCAGAGTTATGCAAATGGTAAATTGTAAAAGTTATTACCAGGTATCACCAACCTGTGATTATATATAGTGGTAGAAACCAGTATTGAGTAAATCAAAGCCAAACAAATTGCCTTCTATACGGATTTCAAGAAAAGTATAGCTGATCGGCCTGGGAGAGAGTAGCCACACCGGTGAGCAGTTGCTGAAGTACATCAAGTATCAAACATTGTGGTGGCTGTCACCCCGCCAACTCCAACTGGACAAGGTGGTCAGTGGCAATGGGTGCAACATCATGGCCACCCTGAACTTGGGTGAAATACCATATGCTCCCTACACGGCGTACATCATCAAACTAGTGGTGCAGTGCTTTCTAAATAAGTATAATGGCTTGCACAAGGTGCTAGCAAAGTCCAGGAGACTGTCAAAGCACTTCAGCCACTCTTACATAGAGAAGAACACTCTCCTGGACCTGCAGTGGCAGAAAGACTTAATCCATGACGTGCTAACTCGCTGGAATTCAACATTACACACACTTGAGTGTCTGTACAAGGAGAAGAAAGCCATAAACAATTTTGTCATGCACAAGACAGCCTCAGGAACAGGAAGAATTTGTTGCTTCAAGGTCAGGCAGTAGCAGCTCATCAGATGCCCGTCGGGTGTAAAGCCCTTTGAAGAGGCCCCAACGTTTGTCAGCAGGGACAACTGTAGCACGAACAACGACATCCCTCTCATATTTATCTTACAAAAGACACAAATGCTCATGCAGCGGGGGACCATAGTGGAAGAAGAGCAGCTGCTGCATCTTGCTGGTCACCCAATAGCTGTTGGGGACACACAAGGGGAATCTGCCATGGAGGAGAAGGATGACAAAGATAAGAAAGATGAGAATGAGGAGCTGCCACTGCAAAAGGATGAGGAGGAGGTGGAGGAGCAAAAGGACGATGATGTGGATGTCACCTGCCAAGACACCTTATCATCTCATCGCAATAGAGCCACGTTTCTGCTGGCTTGCTTACGTAGTGACAGGTGCATCGTTGACATCAAGCAGTCTGAATATTACTGGATAGCCATGCCTTTAGACCTTCGCTAACAAGGCAAAATTGAGGAACGTTTTCCTACATTACTACAAGGAAACACTGTGTACACAGCTTGCCACAACAGCTTACGACAAGCAGGCGCCTGCTGCCATGTCTGAAATAGTTATTATTTAACATTTCCCGTATGTCTACTTTATGTTGGCATCATTTTGTAAATGTCATTAGTGTTTTTAGATGTTGGAATTTTAGAAGCAATACAATTTCCTAAACCCACTTTTTAAGGACCAGTTCAGTTATGAAGTCACTTTTTGGGGATTACTTAATAGAAACCACTAATAAATAACTCCCATTTTAGAAACGACACCCCTTAAGTTATTAAAAAATGATTTTACAAACTTTTTTAATGCTTTAGGTGTTAGATGAAATTTAAAAATTTCACTCATTGCAGATTTTCCATTCTAATGAATTTTTCCTGTAACACATCAAGGATTGACAGCCAAACAAAACTCAATATCTATTACCCTGTTTCTGGAGTTTACACAAACACCCTGCATATGGTGGTAAACTACTGTATGGGCACATAGCAGAGCTTAAAAGGGAAGCAGCACCATACAGATTTTGGAGGGCAGATTTTCCTAGACAGGTTTTTAGGCACCAAGTCACATTTGAGGACTCCCTGATGCACCCCTATAGTAGAAACTCCCAAATGATTTTTGATTTCTCTATATTACGGTTTTCATGAGGCAAGGTAAAAAAAAAAAAAAAGGCTGTTCTGGCACAGTTTTTATTTTTTGTTTTTTACAGTGTTCACCTGACAGGTTAGATTACGTGCTATTTTTATAAAGCAAGTTGTTACCGATGTGACAATATCATATATGTCTACTTTTATTTTTTTGTATTAGTTTTAAGAATAATAAGGCATTTTTCAAAAAAAATCATGTTTTTGTGTCTCCATTTTCTGAAAGTCATTATTTATTTATTTTTCTGCCGATCGTCTTGTGTACGGGCTCATTTTTCTTGGAAAGAGTTGACATTGTTATTGGTACCATTTTTTGGTACATATGATGTTTTGATCATTTAATTTACCCTTTATGGGGAAAGGTGGGCAATTTTTTTTTTCTTTTGGTGCAGATTGTTATTATATATATTTTTTTTACGGATTTCACCTTAGGGAGTAGATCATGTTTTATAGGGCAGGTTGTTACGGACATGGCAATACCTAATATATCTATGTTTTTATTTTTTTGTTCAGTTTTGCACAATAAAAGCATTTTTGAAAGAAAAAAAATATGTTTTTGTGTCTCCATTTTCTGGAAACTATTTTTTTGTTTTTGGTTTGACTGGAAATAATTTGGGGTACATACGGCTTGTATGTACCCCAAAATATTACCAATCAAACCATTACCTCATCCTGCAAAAAATTAGCCCCCACATAAGACAATCACACAAAAACACATTTGATTGCTTGGTATTACACTTTTTGTGATGTAAGTTGACAAGAAATGGCTTTTTGGCACAGTTTTTTATTTTTTTATTTTTTTACAGATTTCACCTGACAGAGTGGATTATGTGATATTTTTATGGAACCAGTCATTATGGATGCCTAATTTGTCTTTTTTTTTTTTATACCCAATTAAATGTGTTAATTATGGGAAAGGGGCTTTTTTTATTTACTTTTTTATTTTTTTTATCATGAAAAAAACATTTTTTTTTTCTTTTTATTATTCTTGTCCCACTGTAGGATTTCAACTTTTGGGGGTCTGATCCCCTCAGCAATGCAAGCTCCATCGGGTCCCTGTCACTGCAGTGCAGGGACCTGATGGGAACAGGAATGCAGATGGAGACTCCTGCAAACCCCCTTTATGAGTTCAGATTTGACTGCGGCATAGGAGGGATTAATCTGTCAACATCGCCAGCGGATAAAGCAGGGGTCCAGTTGTCAGTGACTGCCATTTCTCTGCACTGATTGGGCAGACACCAGCTCTGGTGCCGGTCTGATCAGCTTGATGTACTAGTACTTCAAAGGTTGCCAAGGCACTGGCAGCTATGCTGATGCTTGTGTAGACATTTGCAGAGACTAGAGATTTAAGGGATGGGGCCTTTCAGCCCGGCCAGGCCTTTCAATCTTATGGACCCCATAGCAACTGCGTGGTCTGCCAACATTGGCGGTAAATGTACATGATTACTACATCAATGCCGACATTTTCTCACAGTCAAGGCAATGCTGGGGCCTGCATCATGCCACTGCCAGTAATGCCTAAAGTTCAGTTTCTGTGCACTCACTTTCCACATGGCTGAAATTTTTATATATATATATTTTTTGGGGGGGAGTTACATTTCTTTAAGGCGCAACATAAATGTACATGATTATTGCATGAATATCAAGATTTTCTTATAGTCAAGGCAATAAAGGGAGCCTGCATCATGCTACTGCCACTAATGTGGGTTAGATTCCAAGTACTCAGTTTCCACAAGGTTGAAATTTATACATTTTTTGAGGGGTGTTAAATTTCTTTAAGGCGCAGCATAAACGTACGTGATTACTGCGTCAATATCAACATTTTATCATAGTCAAGGCAATGCTGGGGCCTGTACATCTCTCCCTATGCTCATTTCACAGTGGGATACCACGCGGGATGAGGCTTTTATAGGGCTGTGACATGTCACAGGGGACGGCTATCTGTGGATTAGCTGGCTGCACGGCATTATGGGTGATCTCGTAGTCTCGGGCTTCTTACTTTCACTTTGTAACATGTGTAGCTGCCGTTTTAGGAAGTGGAAGGAAATTCGGATTTGTGGCAAATTAAGTTTTTTCTGAAATTCGGATGGAATTACACTTCGTTAACGTTGATTTGCTCAACACTAGTTAGCGTGGTTTAATTTTTTTTTTTTTTTTGGGGGGGTTAAATTTTATGGGACGCCATATGTACATGATTACTGTATCAATACAAAAATGTTCTCACAGTACATACAGGCTGAATGAAATTAATACACTTCTCCTTACTGCCAGTGCCCCATCTTGCCACTCTTGCTGCCTATCTGCCTGCCTACCTACCATCATGTTGTATACAGCTTCTGCATGCTGTGGCCTGCATCATGCCACTAATTCCACTTGTCAACCATCACATTCCCCACACTTTTTTCTTTATCCCATAACCCATGTGTGTGTTTAAACATCATCTTCCCCCTATATGGGGCAATGTTTGAAAACTTTGGAATATGAAAACGCATAAGACATGTGCCAGTGCTGTGTGATATTAAATACACTGTAGGACAACACTGTCCAACGTGCATTTAATAATATGTACTGTATGTCAGTGTCACTCAGATAATCATTTACTATTGCTGTCATTGCGTTCCACATATAGATTTTTGTTCATATTTTGTACTGTATGTAATAAACAGTCTCGGACTGGCCCACAGGGGTACAGGGAATCCCCCAGTGGGCCTCTGAACAAGGTGGGCCCCTAGTCTCCCACCCCCTGCACAAGTGGCACATAACGCATTAGAATTACTGCACTACATACATATATTCAATGTACAGCACCTCAACCAGCTTATGTTCATATAAAAAACTTGTTAGATTATTTATTATATTTGAATGTACGATGGGCCCCCAAAATAAATTTTACTGGTGGGCCCTAGGTAACCCAGTGCGACAATGGTAATAAATATAATATATATGTTAATTAAATATCAAGCAAGATTATATAATAATTAGTGATGAGCTGGAGGTGCCATATTCGATTTTGCGATATTTCGTCATATATTCGTCGAAATCGAATATTGGTCATTATTCTATACATTGCGAATGTTACGCGAATTTATATTCGCATCGGGAATTAAACTTAGAGCTGGGTTCCTAATGGTTGTCAACCATTAGGAACTCAGCTCTAAGTTAAATTCGCCATGCGATTAATATAACCTGTATTACTCGCATTGCGAATTCAACTTAGAGCTGGGTTCCTAATGGCTCTATTGCTAGAATATAACAAATATCACGAATATAGCACTATATTCTCAATCTTCGTTAAATTCTAGCAATGACCATTAGGAACTCAGCTCAAAGTTTCATTCGCGAAGCGAACATATACTCGCATTGCGAATTTATCCTAGAGCTAAGTTCTTAATGGTTGTATTGCTAGAATATAACAAAGATGACGAATATCACAAATTCACGAATATAGCACTATATTCGCAATCTTCGTTATATTCTAGCAATACAGCCATTAGCAACTCAGTTCTAAGTTTCATTCGCGTAGCGATCATATACTCGCATTGCGAATTGATCTTAGAGCTAAGTTCATAATGGTTGTATTGCTAGAATATAACAAAGACGACGAATATCACAAATTCACGAATATAGCACTATATTCTCAATCTTCCTTATATTCTATCAATAACTATTAGGAACTCAGCTCTAAGTTGAATTCGCAATGCGATTAATATAACCTGTATTGCTCGCATTGCGAATTCAACTTAAAGCTGGGTTCCTAATGGTTGTATTGCTAGAATATAACGAATATCGCAATGCGAATAATTCAAGTTATATTAATCGCATTGCGATTACAACTTAGTCAAATTTGTGAGATCGTGATTCTCACATCCGACAGTACATTTTAGCATGGAGGCGTTCCCATGTACACAGTAAGTCGGCAGAAGCGGCAACGGGCATTGACTGGAGCGGGTAGGGAGCCAGGAATACTCCAGACAGGTAAGAACAGCTGTTGGGAAGTGGGAAGACAACCAGAGAGCAACAAGGATTAACATCTATAAAAAAAAAAGAAAGGAATATTCGAAATTGCGAATATATAGCGCTATATTCGCAATATTCGCGAATTATCGAATTTGCGATAGTTGCAATAAAAATTCGCTATTCAAATATTCGCGCTCAACACTAATAATAATCAGATTAATTATCATATTTAATAACATCAGTAACAAGGGAATTCAATGATGAGCCCAACATTTCTTTCGAGAAATAACTACACCTGCATATATGGTTGAGACACTCTAAATATATTACCATAAAGTTTGTTTCAGGGTACCATTCAGAACAACATTTATATGTGTCTACTGTAAATGAGCATAGTAGTCCTGACCATTATTTGATGTGTATCCTACATTTATTAGCTGTTTTACCCACCTGATTGCTCCATCTGCAATGTTACCTTTTCCCAGAGTAGTAGGTACAGACTAGCTGCTATGATGTTTCACCATACACAGCACAACCAGAAAAGAAGAACCCCCCCCCCCCGTCTCTCTTTGGCACACCCTCATAAGAATTAGCAGCTTTGAAGACATTAGACAGCCTTACTGAGCAGTGTTGCTGTGAATCTAGCTCTGAGATGAGATATTGGAACACTTATTATAAACTGAGTCAGTGTCTGTGTCTGTTTGTGTGTCTCTGCTCAACCCTCCTCCTTCCCTCTCTGTATGGGCAGCAACTGTAACCAGATTTCTGAGTGACAGATTTTTCCAGCGAAGAGAAAATATGTGGTCAATGCAGGATACAGTTGCGGTGAGATGGAAATGAGTCTAATAAGTGGAGAAGCAGCCTATTTCTTGCAATTAAATATATAACAGGATTCTCTTGTAATCCTGATTTATGGAAAAAATGGAACAGTAACTCTTTAATAATTTAGCCACCTATAAGCTTCTTTCAAAGTTATGCTGTTTGCCACTGGCAATAGCTATATTTCAGTTTAGCTAAGCTCCAAAAATGCATAATGAGAGAAATTTTTACTTGTGTCAGATTACTGTATAACATCTTGTGATGTTTATTCAGGTTATTTATTCAGCAACAAATGACATGAAATTTGTGAAATTTAAACTTGCAGAACAGTGAATGCAGCTCTGGGCTATAATACACACTGTGGCTTAGGTGGCTACAAAATAAGTAATGCAATGTATAAGTAATGAAATACAGAGTAAATATGTATTTTCTTATAAAGCTTTAAGCTGATTCTATCCATGCATTCATGAAATCACAAATAAAAGAATTTATAATTTATTTTAACTTTTCATTTTACTGCTGCTACTCTTTCACTGGCCTAATATTTGTGTACTCTTTCATTGCCCACTATGACCTATTATGCTCATTTGCTTTCGAGATTTGTCAGCAATTGTCTCATATATGTTTCTAAAAGCCATTCTAGGTAATAAAATGTTCTCAGTAGAATAATACCTGGTTTACAAAAATGATTTATCATTTAATGTGTCATATACTATTATTATACTTTGTGCAAGTATGAGCATTTCATCTGAAGTATCTGTCAGGAGTAGTGTTGGGTGCTCGGGCTGAGCAAATGGGGATGCTCGGGTGCTCTACAGAGCACCCGAGTATAATGGAAGTCAATGGGAGAACCCGAGCATTAAACCCGGCACCCCCTGCTCTGAAGAGGGGAGGGTGCCTGGATTATAGGAAAAGGTCAGAAATTGATGGAAACACCACCTAAATGGTAGGGAACAGCATGCAGAGGATGTCTGGATGCATCTTGGACTCCCAGGTCACTGCTGGGAACAATGTTGTCTGAGTAGTACATCACTTTTACAAACAGGCCAACAATAATACACACAAAACCAAAGATAAAATCGATTTTAGAAGAAAAATTGTTAGGAAACATTCTTTGCTGTATATTTACTTGTATTTAAAGATTACAAGCAAGAGGCACTCCGATACAACCTGTATATCACATAAAGGAGGGCCTCATTCACATTGTGGTACAATTGTTCATGTAGTGGGACTCCTACACTCATAAAGCCTATGCACTGTGAAAGGACTGCCAAAAATTACAAAGAATCGGCACTCCAATACACCCTTTGTTTTGTTGTGACGGTTCCTTGTTTACACTTTGTTTACACACCCTTAAAAAATTATGATTGATGGCCTGTTGTTAACCCTCAAAAACATTTAGAGCAAGAACCTGCTGATCTGACCATCTAAAACATTAGGGGAGAGAGCCTGCAGGTGAGCTGACCCTGTAAAACATTATATGCGAGGGCCTGTAGGTGAACTGACCCTGTAAAAGATTGTAGGTGAGGGCCTACAGGTGAGCTGACCATGTAAAACATTACATGTGAGGGCCTCCAGGTGAGCTGACCCTGTAAAACATTATATGCGAGGGCCTGTAGGTGAACTGACCCTGTGAAAGATTGCAGGTGAGGGCCTGCTGGTGAGCTGACCCTCTAAAAGGTTGTAAGTGAGGGCCTGCAGGTGAGCTGACCCTGCGAAAGATTATAGGTGATGGCCTGCTGGTGAGCTGACCCTCTAAAAGGTTGTAGGTGAGGGCCTGCAGGTGAGCTGACCCTGGAAAACATTAGATGTGAGGGCCTGCATGTGAGCTGACCCTGTAAAACATTATATGCGAGGGCCTGCAGGTTAGCTGACCCTGTAAAACATTCTATGCGAGAGCCTGTAGGTCAGCTGATCCTATAAAATAATATATGTGAGGGCCTGCAGGTGAGCTGACCCTGTAAAACATTATATGCGAGGGCCTTGGCTACTGAGACTGGACTTGTTGGAATACAGGGTGGTGCTTAACCAACTGGAAACATTACCTGCTGCAATCCAACCAACCACCTGGTCGCACTGGTCTGGCTTCAAGAGTGGTGCCCTGTGCTGCCCTCCAAACTGGGACATGAACCTAGGTATCGTGGATGATTGTTTTTCTTGTGCTCTGGCAGCAGGCACAGTTTCAACGCGCCCAGGGCCACGGCCTCTGCATGCACAATCAGCATCACGGCCACTTCCCCATCCCTTACTGCTCACCTTCTTAATATTAAATATTATATATGATTGAAAGTATGTCACACGTACAGTAGTATACAGTAGCGTAGGATTTGGAAGAATATGCGCAATTTTTTTAAAAAAGGTATTTGGGATGTGGAAACATCACACAGGAGATAACCTACAGATAATGTCAATGCTGTCACCAGCGGCTACTAAAAAATTACAGGAAATGTCACAGGTATTTGGGATGAGGAAATGTTATACAGGAGAGTTACCACCAGTAATGTCACTCTACTCAGCGTACACTGTTTGTCACAGATAAAAAATGTATGCGCACATGTTACACTGGAGATGTCGCACTGGTAGTGATGTTCGAGCACCAAAGTATTCAGGTGTTCGGGTTTTTGACCCCAACACATTGCTATATTCGTGTGCTCGGCCGAGCACCCAATTATAATGGAAGTCAATGGGAGACAACCAGGCACCCTCTGCTCTGAAGGTGCCTGGTCAATTGGAAAAGGTCAGAGAGTGACAGAAACACCACCAAAAGTGATCGGGAACATCATGGGGACGATGTCTTGATGCATCTTGAACTCCCAGGTCGCTGCTGGGAACCATGTTGTCGGAGTTGTACGCCACTTTTACTGACAAAAATACGCACAGAATCCCCCCCAAAAAAATCAATTTCACAGGAAAAATTGTTTGGAAACATTTTTTCCTGTATATTCGAATGTATATAAAGTGCAAGTGCTGACAAAAATTACAAGCAAGAGGTACTCTGAAACAACCTGTATATCACATAAAGGAGGTCCTCATTCACATTGTGGTACAATTGTTCAGGTAGTGGGTCTCCTACACTCATAAAGCCTATGCACTAAGTGAAAGGACTGCCAAAAATTACAAGGAACCGGCACTACAATACACCCTTTATTACACATAAAGGAGGACATCATAGAAACCCTTGAAAAATTATGATTGGTGGCCTGCTGGTGACCCTCAAAAACATTTGGAGCAAGGGCCTGCTGGTGACCCTCTAAAACATTAGGAGAGAGGGCCTGCTGCTGAGTATTGCAAAAAATGATTGGCGAGTGCCTGCTGCTTAGCTGAACATTGAAAAAATCATGGGCGAGTGCCCAGGGCTGGTGCAAGAATTTTTGCCACCCTTGGCAAAAGCTAATTTTGCCGCCCCCTTGACTATGCCCATTGACCCGCACCTTTTTGTCTGCCACCTATTTAATGATTGTTGATCCCCACCCTGCCTCACATTATGTAATTTGCCCCCCCCACCCTGCCCCATGAAGTAATTTGCCCCCCCCCCACACTGCCTCACATTATGTAATTTGCCCCCAAACTGCCTCACCTTATGTAATTTGCACCCCACACTGCCCCGCATTAAGTAATTTGCCCCCCACCTTGTACTTGTTCTGCTGATCTGCTAGGCTGAGCGGGCATGAGTTCAGTCACTTCAGAGCGCAACCCTGTCCCGCGGCGCGTAATCCCGCAAGACCTGTGATCACGCGCTGAAGGACGGGATTGAGCTCGGGATTGTGCAAGAAGCGGATCAACGGAACAAATACAAGAAGGGTGGGGAATATCATTCGGGGCACTGGACAAAACATCCGTGAGTGAGCGCAGCACGTAGGAGAGTCAGAGCAGAGAGCACTGTGACTTCACAGAGTCACAGAGAGACTTCTATTGCAGCCAGAGCAGCGTCCCCAGCAAGAGTGCGGTCTACGTGGTGGCCTACTATGCTTATGGGTGGCGCCGGCCCTGTTTAAGGCTATAGGTACTTTCACACTAACGTTTTTACTGGATACGTCATGGATCAGCAAAAACTCTTCCGTTACTGATAATACAACAATCTGCATCCATTATTTATTATCTTTAACATAACCAAGACGGATCCGTCATGAACTCCAGATCCGTTTTATATTTTGACTTACATTGTGCGTCAGGATGGATCTGTCTTGCTCCGCACCACATCGCAGACAAAAAAAAAACGATGCAATGGGGACACAACCAAACGGAACGGAATGCATTCTGGTTCTCTCCGTTTCATTCAGTTCAGTTTTGTCCCATAGAATCTCAATAGCGGAAAGAGAAAGGCCAGATGTGAAAGTAGCCTAAGAATGGTTGTGTAGCAGCGCAGCCGCTGAACTGAACGGATTTTTGGGACTCTAGGGTTGTGGCAATCTATGAGTCACGCTGCAGCCCTATTCACTTGATTGATTGCATTGCTAAACAGCGATCTTTGGCGTTGTGGCAAAAATCACTGTGTAGCCCCTGACTAAATCTCCGAGAAACTCTCTCTGGGATGTTCACAGTCGTGTCACAGAAATCATAATAGATACCTGATGGTAATAACCAAAAATTAAACTAAAGTAAATGGCTAAGAACAGAAATATTTATCTACTTTTTTACATCAACCAACAGAACACTTTGGAGAGTAACACAAATGTGAACAGCCCCTGACCTGCACATACACATGCAATGGGAGACATGTTTATACATAATGCATCCTCTCAAAGGAGCAGCAAGCACAGCCCCTGCTCAGAGATCAAACTTTAATAAACAGTATACTATGACACTGCAGAGGTCTCCAACCTGTGGATCTCTAGCTGATGAGCTATGTAGGAACTACATTTCCCAGCATACCCTTTACTGTGGTCCTTCTCAATCTCATACACACACACTGAGGGTATACAAATAATGTGTAATCCTATTCTACAGTCCTGTATAGAATCTACACTGCTTCCTTCCAGTGATACAGTCTGCACAGCTGTGTAACATTACATGGCACAAACATGATAAAGCATGACCCGTTACCCTGTATTACCTGCTTCTGCTCTGCTCGGTGTGAGTCCAGGCTGACCTCCCCATAGCTCCCCTTGCCCACAACTCAAACTATCCTATAATTTTCCAGACCCGGCCGCAACTTATCCCCCTCCATCTTGTTTACTATTTACGGCATCCCCGTCTGCTTCCTCCTCTCCTCTTCCAGTCAGAATTAGAAGGAGGAGAAAGCAGCAAGCGCGGCAATGTGGAGCGGAGGCGGCGCCCTGCTGAGCCGCACACTGAATATGTCAACATCATGTGGGCAGCGCTGAGCAGGTGAGCTGACCTTCCCTGAAGAGGGACATGAGGAGAACTTGTGCACTGATTCTCAAACTCTTCAGCATCCACAGTCAGAAGAAGATGAAGGTGGGAAATGGCAATTAGTGTTTCATAAGGTGGATGATGCGGATAAGACACAGTTGTCAATAAGTGAGGGTCTTGTTAGGTCAACAACACAAGTCAGGAGGATGACCCGAGTGAGAAAGTGGAAGAGGGGGTGGTGGAAGATGACATCACTGACCCAACCTGTGAAGTTGGCAAGCCAAGCGAGGACAGCAGTACAGAGGGGGAGGGATCCACAGCACCGCAACAGGCTGGAAGAGGCTGTGGGATGGCAAAAGGTAGAAGGCGGGCCACACCAAATAGGCCCATGTACAGATGTCCTTAACCCAAGCCTTTGAACATAAGCGCAAATACCCAGCCACCAACCCACAGGCTATAACACTATATGCATACCCTTAAAAATTGTTGGCCCTGGAAATGTTGCCATTTAGGCTTTCCTCAGCCTCATGGCGGCGGACGTCCCTTGTTACTCAGTCCCCAGCCGCCACTATGTTTCTTGGTGTGCCGTCCCCGCATCACACTAGCAATTGTGTTCCGTAACATCTCCCGTTCCCTGACCAATGCAGTTATTCGGAAGGTCCACTTAAACACAAACAAGTGCTTTTGGCCAGGGACGCTACATTTCCATGACGGCACACTGGGTGAAACTTGTGGAGGCCGGTAGCTAGTCGTATGCTGGGATGGCACAGGTGCTACCAATGCCAAGGATTGCGGGCACCCATTCCATCAGGATTTTCACTACCACCTACATTAGTTGCAGCAAACCCCCCTTCTCCTACTCTTACTCCACCTCTGAATTCTTATCTTGCAGCACAAGTCAGCCATCAGTCAGTAGCTGGAAGCGGCAACAGGCCATGCTGAAACTCATTTGCTTAGGTGACAAACACACAGCCACTGACCTGTGGCAGGGTATAAGGGACCAGACTGAGCTGTGGCTCTCGCCACTCAACCTACAACCAGGCATGGTTGGTTGTTGTGTCTGATAATGGCCATAACGTGTTGGCAGCTTTGGAGTTTGGCAAGCTCACACACGGCAATTATACAGCATATATGTCCCGTGCACAACAAATATCCCAAATTTATACATTAATATAACAAAAAACATCACATTAGAGTGGAGCTCTCATTATCACTCATTGTTCGACAAAGGCACATGTTCGTGCCGAAACGCGCGTCACATATGGGTGACGAATAGAGAAATTCTCTGCACAAGATTACGGAGTGCCGGTCCATTCATTTATAAGCGCATCCGTCTGTCAACTGAAAATGCTGACAGGTCGACTCTTATAAAAATGAGCAAGGCCTGGCTGGATTGCACCTGACTTCTCTACACCTCCTCCTCCTCCTCCGTTATATCAACATGCTTTTTAGGCTGCTCTCGCTCATAATGTTTTAGAAGGTCAGCTCACCTGCAGGCCCTCACATATAATGCTTTACAAGGTCAGCTCACTTACAGGCCCTCGCAATTAATGTTTTTTAGGATCAGCTCACCTGCAGGCCCTCACATATAATGTTTTAGAGGGTCCGCTCAACTGCAGGCCCTCACATATTATGTTTTAGAGGGTCAGCTCACCTGCAGGCCCTGGAAAATTATGTTTTTTAGGGTCAGTTCACCTGCAGGCTCTCACAAATAATGTTTTACAGGGTCAGCTGCCCTGAAGGCACTCGCAAATTATGTTTTAGAGGGTCAGCTGACCGAAAGGCCCTTCCAAATAATGTTTCAGGGTTAGCGCACCTGGAGGCCCTTAGCTATATTATTTTACTCTGTGTGCACCATTCAGCATCACAGCCACTTCCACAGCCCTTACTGGCTGCCTTCTAAATATTAAATGTTATATATGCTTAAAGGTATGTCACACGTACAGTAGCATAGGATTTTTAAGTGTATGGTATTTGGGATGCGCACACATTACACAGGAGATTTAGCCCTGATAATTGTCACAGACTAGCATACACCGTCTACGGATAAAGTACAGTATATGTCAGTGATATGTATTAAACGCACACAAGGTAGATGTGGCACAAATTATTTAAATTTACCCTAAAGAAACAGTTTTCGTATGGAGTACTGCATATGTCACAGAAAGCCTATGGACACTAGATTAGGCCCAGATTATTTAAATTTGCGCTACAGATACTGTATTCGGATGTAGAAAAGTATATGTCACAGAAAGCCACACACTATGGATACTAGATTAAGCCCAGATTATTTAAATTTGCTCTACAGACACTGTATTCGGATGTAGTACAGTATTTGTCACAGAAAGCCACACACTATGGACACTTGATTAGACCCAGATTATTTAAATTTACGCTAAAGAAACAGTTTTTGGATGGAGTACTGTTTATGTCACGGATGTGTATTAAATGCACAGACTATAGACAATAAAGTGGCGCTGATTATTTGAATTTACGCAAAAAGACAGTCTGTGGATGATGTACAGTATATGTCACTAATAGGTATTAAAGAAAAATATCTTGCTGCTGTCAAACACACACACACAGTAGTCCTTAAAAGGACTTTTGGGTCTTTGAGAAGCTTTTGGTAGTAAAAACAGCTACTTTATCTCCCTGCAATATTTGTCCCTTCCTCAGCACGGATGTCCATGAGACTCATCAATAGTGATGAGCGAGCATGCTCAAGCATCGCTATGCTCGGCACGTGGCGGTACTCGACCGAATACCGCGTGTGCTCGTCGCATTGCTCGAGTCCTCCCCACGTTTGGCGCCTCCTAAGCAGCCTATCAACGTTCATGTAAGTAATTCCCTTCAGTGTAATGCCATAGCCATGTTAGCGAGTAGTCGTATACTGATTGGCTGGCTGGAACACGTGATAACAATTTATATATGAGCCGATGTTTCGCGCTCGGATCATTCTGAGTCAGGGAGAGCAGGAGAGCAGACAGTAGGCAGGGACAGATAGCGTTTTGCTGGAAATTCACAGATTTAACTCCAAAAGAAACTATTGAAATACCAAACAGTCCTCTTAAGGACTACAGTGTGTGTTTGACAGCAGTGCCACACCATTTTTTATTTTTTTAACCAGGGGTTAAATTCAGCAGTATCAGGGACAGGCATCTTCAGGAAGGGACAGAGAGTGCAGGGCTGGAAAATCGCTTTTTTAAGTACCCAAAATCTTTTAAAAAACTGTAAGATTTGATATTAGTGAGATCTACATTACGCCATCAGAAAGCAGTGTGTTTAGCAGACATTATAAACAGGGGCTTATTCACTAGAGTGTGTCTGCAAGTGAGATCTACAGTACGCCATCAGAAAGCAGTGTGTTTAGCAGACATTATATAAGGGGGCTTATTCACTAGAGTGTGCCTGCTAGTGAGATATACACCGCACCATCAGAATTTTTGTTTTTTTCCTGGGGAAATTAAACTAATTTGTGCCACATTTGTGTGTGTGTTAAATCCGCAACCGGTATATTCATTACTCCAGCAGAGAATTATTTATATCTTGGGCAAATTGAACTAGTTTTTGGCACATCTGTGTATGCGTTTAGGCCGCAACCATATATTAAGTATTCCAGCATAGAATTTTTTGTATTTGGAATAAATTTAACTAGTTTTGAGCATTTAGGCCGCAACCGTATATACAGTATGCCAGCAGAAAATACATTTTATTTGGGACAAATTTAACTAGTTTTTGGCACATCTGTGTATGTGTTTTGGCCGCAACCATATATACAGTATTCCAGCGTAGAATTATTTGTATTTTGGACAAATTTAACTAGATTGGCTCACATCTGTGTGTGCGTTCAATCTGCAACCGTTATAGACATTACTCCAGCAGAGAATTATTTATATTTTGGACAAATTTAACTAGTTCTGGGCACATCTGTGTGACCGTTTAGGCCGCAACTGTATATATACAGTATTTCAGCAGAGAATACATTTTATTTGGGACAAATTTGTGTCCTATACTGAACTGAATCTGACAACTCTGTCTATATTACAACTTGCATTAATCTGGGCCTAGTAAAGTGTGTACAAAATCTGTGCGTTTTTTTTTTATCCAATACTGAACTGAATCTGAAAAAAGTGCGTATATTACAATTTCCATTAATCTGGGCTTAGTAAACTGTGTCCACAATCTGTGGGTTTTTGTATCCCATACTGAGCTGAATCTGAAAACACTGTGTATATTATAATTTCCATTAATCTGAGCATAGTAAAGTGTCCACAATCTGTGGGTTTTTGTATCTCATACTGAACTGAATCTGAAAACTCTGTCTATATTACAACTTGCATCAATCTGGGACTAGTAAAGTGGCCACAATCTGTGGGTTTTTGTATCCCATACTGAACTGAATCTGAAAAAAGTGTGTATGTTACAATTTCCATTATTCTGGTCCTAGTAAAGTGTCCACAATCTGTGGGTTTTTGTATCCCATACTGAACTGAATCTGAAAAAAAGTGTGTATATTACAATTTCCATTACTCTGGTCCTAGTAAAGTGTCCACAATCTGTGGGTTTTTGTATCCCATACTGACCTGAATCTGAAAACACTGTGTATATTACAATTTATATTAGGTCCCATTCGCACATCCGCAATTCTGTTCCACATTTTGCGGAACGGAATTGTGGACCTATTCATTCCTATTGGGACACGCTATTTCCCGCCTGGACCCGGAATTGCAGATCTTCACTTCCAGGTCCGCACTTCCGTTCCGCAAAAAAAATAGAACATGTCCTATTCTTGTCCGCAATTGCGGACAAGAAAGGCATTTTCTGTATAGTGCCGGCGATGTGCGGTCCACAAATTGTGGAACACACATCGCCGATGTCCGTGTTTTGCGGATCCGTGGATCCGAAAAACACTTGCGGACGTTTGAATGTTTCCCTTAATCTGGGCCTAGTAAAGTGTCCACAATCTGTGGGTTTTTGTATCCCATACTGAACTAAATCTGAAAACACTGTGTATATTATCATTTCCATTAATCTGGGCTTAGTAAAGTGTCCACAATCTGTGGGTTTTTGTATCCCATACTGACTTGAATCTAAAAACTCTGTCTATATTACAACTAGCATTAATCTGAGCTTAGTAAACTGTGTCCACAATCTGTGAGTTTTTGTATCCCATACTGAACTGAATCTGAAAAAAGTGTGTATTATACAATTTACATTAATCTGGGCTGAGTAAAAACTGTGTACAAAATCTGTGGGTAACTAGGAGAGAGAGCACGGGGTCGCACATCCACAATGCTATGCTGTGATCTATTGCTTCTCAGCATTCTATTAATGTGTACAGCCCCCTATACTGTATGCTGTACCAGAGGAATTAGTGTACATTTTGATCAAAAGGCATAAGCCCACTCACCACGCCAAGGTTGCCTCTTTGAGTGGGACCTACTCTGACTAAAGGGCGCAGCACAATGCGGTGACAAAGCGGCACTGCCCTGGTAGGCGGCGGGACCCAGGAGTCAAACAGCAACCCTCCTGTCCGACAATGTGTCACACCACTGCCTCCTCTTCCCCTGTGTTACGCACTGCTGGCCAATCCCCTGTCAAAGGCACAGGCCCGGATGCCTCTCACCCAGCACCTGGACCTTCACATGAACCGTCAGCAACAAAATCTACTTCCCTGTCCCAGCGCAGCATTCAAATGTCGATAACACAGGCATTCAAATGCAATTAGTTTTGATTGGACAACTGGTTAGTTTGGGTTCGACGGGTTCTGCCGAACTTCAAAAAAAAGTTCGGGTTCGGGATCCAAACTTAAGCCGAACCTGACCCCGAACCTGAACCCCATTGAAGTCAATGGGGACCTGAACTTTAGGGCACTAAAAAGGCTCTAAAGAAGTCCTGGAAAAGGGCTAGAGGGCTGGAAAAGGCAGCAAAATGTGGGTAAGTGCCCTGCAAACAAAAGTGGATAACGAAATGACTTAAAATAAAATAAATAAAAATAAAAAATCTAAATCTTGATCTAGGAGGAGTAAATGGATGTGAAGTAGGAGGTTAAAGAGGCGTCATGTGGGAATGCCATCAGCAACGCGTCTACCAGCGTGTGTTTGTAGTCACGCATCTTTCGATCATAAACCGACGTTTTTACCAAATTTGGTTCCCTGTCAGCAATGCACAGCTGGGGTTTTTCACCAGCAAAAAGGGATTCATATCACCCATCAATGGAACAAACGATTTGAAATATTGTAGGCCCCTGGCACCCAGGCAGGAGGGGTTAATTCACTTCAAAACGGGGTTTATGTCACCCACCAATGGAAGAGTGCTGCTGCTGAATTAATAGGGAAAGCGTTAGCTAGGCCAGTGTTCTGTGTCCACTCCAGTCTTCAAAGACTCATCTGCTGTAAGGACAGCGTCCTGACAGCACCCCAAAAAGCCCTTTTTATTCACTACAATGGCCCTGTCCCTGATAAGGGACAAAACAGAGATTAAACTGATAGGAATAGTACTTAGTTAACGCTAGTTGCATTGGTTGCAAATTCCATTGCAAGTGCCCCAAATTAGAAGGAAGTGGACAGAGCAAGCTTTTTTTCTCCCCATGCAAGGATTCAATTCAATACACGTCCCCTGAAAGGGGACTTAACAAAGATTAAAATGGTGAGAATAGTAGTTCACACTATTTGTATTAGTGCCCCAATTTGGAAGTAAGTAAGAAGACCGATCAATCATCTTTTTCCATCTCCCGGTTCCTAAAATCTATTCGATACACGTCCCCTGATAGAGGACGTAACAGGGATTAAACTGATAGGAATAGTACTAATTAACACACCACTCATATAGAGTGGCACAGTACATTGCACGGTGCACGCGCAGTGCCCCAAATTGGAAGAAAGAGGACCGACCAACCATCTTTTTCCATCTCCCGGTTCCTAAAATCTATTCCATACACCAGCCCCTGATAGGGGACAAAACAGAGATTATACTGGTAAGAACAGACAGCCTCTGCAGAGCTGGGTATTTTTTGGCCGCGTTACTGAATGCTCATGCACAATGGCTGTAGGCTCATGCGTCCTTTTGCGGAGGTGACAAACCTGGTCAGTCAAACCCAAGGCAACATAATCATCCGATATGCGTTTTTTCTGGAGTGTGCCCTGCGAAGAGTGCTGGATCAGGCCATAGATGAGCATGAAAAGGAAGAGTTGTGGTCACCATCACCACCAGAAGCAGCCTTGTCATCGTTGACTGCTGGACCTGCGGCAACGCAGAGAGAGGAGTCTGAAGAAGAGGAGTCAGAGGAGGAAGGTGGCTTTGAGGAGGTGGAAGACCAACCACAGCAGGCATCCCAGGGAGCTTGTTGTCACCTATCAGGGACCCTTGGTGATATACGTGGCTGGGTGGAGGAAGAGACCTTCAATGACGTCAGTGAGGACAAAGAACGGGACATGGCTAGCTTGGTATCCAACCTTGTGCAAATGGGGAGTTTGCAGTTGTGCAAATGGACTGTTTGTGGTGCGTTAAAAGGGAGTTTGGTCTATCAGAGTTTGGTCTGTCATTGTGAAGCGGGCGTAACCCTTACACTACCTGATCGATACAACATCATACCTGATCGTATACACACACTGGATGTTTTAAAGCACGTTATTCCAAACAATTTAGGAATGTTAGGTGATTTATGCCCTTTATGGATTAAAACCTGACTCTGCGTCAACTACGTAATTTTCCATGGGAGTTTTGCCTTGGATACCCCTATGGCATGCCACAGTCCAGGTGTTAGTCCCCTTGAAACAACTTTTCCATCACTATTGTGAAAGAGTCCCTGTAGGTTTTAAAATTTGCCTGCCTCTTGAAGTCTATGGCGGTTCGCCCGTTCGCGAACATTTGCAGAAATTCGTGTTTGTCGTTCTCAAATGGAAAATTGTATGTTTGTGACATCTCTGGTAATTAAATATATTACATTTTTCGTAACACAGTTAATGTAACTGTTCATGTTAAATATTTTTCCATTTGAAGAAGAGGAGAATTGTTTGCTAACACATAGATATTCACAGCTAATACATTTTCGATGGCCGCATTTATAGCAGCCTTTAGTCACAAGCCAAGAAGATGTCACATTACTTTTATCTTGATACAGGCTGAGACTAACCAAATTCCCTAAAGTAGGAGCTTTTTTTTAGCTGCACACCTAAGTCCTCCCTGTATAATATCAATCCATTCACTGTCCTTCCGGACTATATTGCAAACAATGTTTCCTAACAATTTTTCCTGTGAAATATTACTATTATTATTATTATTATTATTTTGGGGGGGGGGGGGGTTGTACATATTTTTATCAGTCTGTAAGAGTGGCGTACAACTCGGACAACATGGTTCCCAGCAGCGACCTGGGAGTCAAAAATGCATCCATACATCGCCCCCATGCTGTTCCCAATCCATTTAGGTGGTGTTTCTGTCACGCTCAGACCCTTTCCAATGGACCAGGAACCCTCCCCTCTTCAGAACAGGGGGTTCCTGGTTGTCTCCCATTGACTTCCATTATACTCGGGTGCTCAGCCGAGCACCCGAATATCGCTATGTGTTCGGACCGAGTACCCGAACACCCGAACACTTTGATGCTCACTCATCACTACTGATCAATTTAGCGCAGGTAAAAATGTATTGTGGCTATCAAACACACACACAGTAGTCCTTTAAAGGACTTTTGGGTCTTTGAAAAGCTGTCTTAGGAACTTTGAATTTTGCTCCCTACACTGTATTTCTCTTGATACGCTCTGCTCTTCCTGACTATGACTGATCCAAGCACATGTCATCTGGTGCTATATAACCTCCAATGATGAGTCTTGGCAAGCCAATCACTGTAATGCCAGTAGCTAACATGGCTAAGGCATTACAGTGAAGGGCATTCCTTACCTGCACGTTTATTGGCTGCTTAGCAGGCGCCAAATGTGTGGGGAGGAGACTCGAACATTGCGCTCGAGCACGTGTGGTATTCGGGCGAGTACCGCCATGTGCCAAGCATTGCGATGCTCGAGCCGAATCAGTATTTGGCCGAGCATGCTCTCTCATCACTAGTTATATGTTCTAAAGCCCTTTTTGTGTATATTAGTGGGGAAAAAAGGGTCTTTTTAGCCGTTGTGTAGCCGGGAGTCAGCAGGGTGGCATCAGTGGGAGGTTGACAGCCAAACGTGCCCGAGGTAGACCACCCGTGTCACAGGAGCCTACCTGCCTGGGAAATAGTGGTGCATGGGTTTACGCAGGCAGCGGTGGTAGCAGTCAGTCAGTGCATAGTGTTGGGGGTAAAATCACCTACTCGGCCTTGCGGCAGTTTTTTGTTAAGCTGCCGGAGGAGGTCAACATGGCAAAATGTAGAATCTGTGGGCAGAAGCCAATGTCGGCACCACGGGCCTGCATCAATATATGCATGAGCCATGCGCCCTTCATAGCACACGTGTTCAATCTGGTTGTCAAGTGGTTCCTGAAGTCTTCCACCCATCTTCAAGACATCCTAAAAATGAAAAACGGAAAAACAATTTTTAAGTGCAGGGAAAGGATAGGGAGGAATCTTTTCACAGCTTCTTAGTGCAGGGAGAGACATCAGAAGGCACTAGGGACAGTGCTAAAAATGCAATTTACAAGTGAAAGGAAACATAATTTGGGGATCCATACATAACCATTATACAGATCTGTCATTACAGCAATTTGTTCTTGGTGTGCAAGTGCTATGTTGAAAATCCTTTAGTGTCTTATATATCTGTAAAAATGAACTGCAGGAAACGTTTGGTTGAAGTTATTGCTGCCAAATGAGGTTCAATCAGTTATTAAATCCAAGGGTTCACATACTTTTTCCACCTGCACTGTGAATGTTTACAAGGTGTGTTCAATAAAAACATGGTAACATTTAATTATTTGTGTGTTTAAGCAGACTGTGATTGTCTATTGGTGTGACTTAGATGAAGATCAGATCACATTTTATGACCACTTTGTGTAGAAATCCATATTAGCCAAAGGGGTTCCCATTCTTTTTCTTGCAACTGTAAAGCTGCAGCATGGGGGCCCAGTGTGGCTTCTACACACTTTCAAAATAATCCTTCAGCGGGGCAAATAGATGACTGGGACGCTCTATGACCTTCCCAGGAGCTGCTGTTGGGAGAAGCGGTTCATTTCTGAGATGTCCGTATAGTGCGGTAGGAATCTGAAGACCCTCTCCATCTCCAGCACCGTTATATGCGGAAAAATCTTTATTCACTTTATAGGGCACAGTTCATAACTGCAACGCAGTCCGGCTTTACTCAGCCAAATAATCCACCCAGGGAAGGTATCAGGCGTTACATAGCCTTGTGGCCCCTCAGCCCTCGCGACTGAGACCACCCAGAACCTCTGCAGGACTCTGCTTCACAAACACACTCCTTCTCCGAGACTGGCACCCTGGGAGGGGCTTTATTCCAGCCTGATTAGAGCAGGCCTCACCTGGGAATCCCTTCCTGCTAGGGAAAAACCTGCCCTGGACTGTTGGGGTGGATTGGGAGGTCCCACTGCCAAAACCTACCAACCCAAACTAAGTAAAATCCAGCCCTGAATAAATAAAGAAAATAGCTCCAGCAACTATGTTTGCTGAAGCCAGCATTATCCTGGATTTTTCCCACCTCAGCCAGTTGAGGAATCTGGGAGAGATATACCCCCCTTCCGGGACTTTATGGTTCACATCACCACATACACACACCCCCGTCGGTTCAAACCTGTGGGGGTGAACACATATACCAACCAGATGCTCATGACAGGGCATCCGCATTTTCTTGCCACCTTTCAGCTCAACGTTCCCCCTGGAAGATGTGGTCAGCTTCACAGGCCTCGCTTTATTTTGCCAGACCCATGCCATCAGAGCTCAGTTTGTCACCCACACTGACATCTTGCCCAAGAGATAATGTCTAAGAGGTTCCCGTGTCCATGTGACAGGCAGACCCTCTCTTTGTATTTTTTTTATCTCTCTCTCTCTTTGTCTTACACAGCTGCTTCAACCGAGCACGCTTCTTACGCCTCTTTTTGTCCCTTTATTTTATCAACAGATAGCATCTTTCTTTTTCCTTTACTCCCCACAGGAATTACGTCAGGTTTGGCTCCAATTTCAGAGTCTTCTGCTTCTTCAGTGGCCCTCCCCACTTCAGCAGATTCTTCTTCATCCTTCTCTTTGGTCTCTGGAACATACCAGGATTTCTCCCACTCCAACTCATCGGCCTTAGCTTCTTCAGCCTTTGAGTCTCTTTTGGAGTCTTCATTCATTTGAGTAGCCTTCTCATCCTTCTTGGACATGTCATAATATACTTGACTTCTTAACTCCTCCTCTTTCTCATCAAGGTTGGAGGTACTGGGGACACCGGAGTCCGTATCAGACTCTTCATCTTCTGGCAATCCCTCCAGAAGGTCACTCCAGAAACTGTTCTCCACTCGAGCAGGCTCTAGGATAGCCACCTCACAGCAGTAGAAAGCATCTGCATGGTGGGCGTCAATCTCCTCGTATTTCTTTCTCAGCAGTCCTCTGGCTGAAGGAATGTCTTGCATGACCAAGTCTTGGCTACACACCGCCACGAGTCTCTTGGCCTCTGCATCCATATCAGCCCCATCAACGGGTTCAGCAGAAAGATCATCCATCTTCTCCGCCTTCTTGGCCTCTTTCAGAGAATCCTCCTCATCAGGTTTCTCATTTTCTTTCACCTGCCTCACGAGAGCACGCTGAGACTTCTCCAACTCATAGACGTTCTTCTCGATGTCATCCTTTGAGCTCATGAGATCCTCCATCTCTGCTCTGAGTTGCCTGTTGAGCCTCTCAAATTTGTCACGCTCCTCAAGCGCTTTTTCAAGGGCTTCAGCCAAGGAGAGAGCCTTGGTTTTCTTCTTAGTTTTTTGCACCAGCTTGTTAGCAGCGCCCCACTCTTGGGCCTTCTGTTCCAGCTGCTCTTTACTCTGTTCTGGTGTAACAGCAGTTGTAGGAGTACCACCATTCTTTTTTGGACACCCTGTGGGGGTTCCACCCATGAATCCTTTAAGCACTTTGTCTGTGTCTACCACAGTTTTCTGTGCTTTTTTGGAGCCTTTATTCTTCACCTAGATATCAGACAGTAGATCCTTCAGCTCCCTCATCTCTTTCTGGGTCTCCTCCTTTGACCCTTCTGAAGCCTTCTTCAGTTTCTCTGTAAAGACAGCTAGTCCCTTTCTCTAATGTATCTAGGGACCGTGTGGAGAGAGAGAAATACTCTTCCGGATTACAGCTGTACTGATATGTCAGGTCATCTACCACTGCCTGGGCATAGGTCTCAGTCACTAGGCTGACGTCTCCCCACTTAACTCTCGTGACGTCAGGTATAACCATCATCTGGTTGCTAATAGTGACTACCTTAATTTCGCAAGACCTTGACATGGTAGCTTCCCTCTCTGAGTTGCTATCGGTCACAGCACATACGTCATATATACCGCTCGTCTCAATATCAATCTTGACCTCTAGGGGCACCAATGAGATAATCCCAACATTGGACACCTCCTCAGCAATCATAGAATCCCATGGAGACTGAATATCAACCTCTGGAACGTGTGGTACACCCTCTAACACTGCCACACTATCCTGCACGTTTACCACAGTAGGTTCGCTCCACTCTCTGCTCACAACATCATCACATATTTCTTTATCATACACATTTTTACCAACCGGGGGCACTTCTCCCCTGAGCACAACCTGAAAGAGAAAAGGCATGTCATCATCATCACATATTTCACATGACATCAAATTTTCATTATGCATTTCTGCAAACTCGGCACAATCACTTGGCACCTTGTCTGCACCATTGTTTCCAATGGTAATTTCACTTAAACCATTGCTTTCTATCTGCATTTCTCTTACACCTTCATTTAAAGGGACAGGTACAGGTTCTGTAGGAGCTTCATTACTTTCTACAGAAGTGTCTCCATTGCCCAACATTAAGTCATGCATGAGGCTATTTGCAACACAGAGTCCATCAGTCTCTGTTCTCACCATGGTCTCACCCTCTGTGAGGACCACTGGATAGTCCCCAGCTACCAAGCTGGTATGTACCAGGCTCACCTGGCTTTCTGCGTCAAACAACGCTTTAACTGGACTGCCATTTATTACAACGTCACACATTTTTTTAGCAGTCTCCAGTCCCGATGTCTCAACACCTCCCACCTTGGCACATATTGACTGCCGTCGGCTCACATCACAGTTCACGGTCTCTAAGGTACCAGGGCCCTGGTCAGCAACCTGCCCAGTCTCCATAGCCATGACCACTGTCACTTTGTCTCTTACACAGGAAAAAATTAGAACAGTCTTACCCACAGATGTCACAGGTTCGGCAGTCACAGGCGATGAGGGAGTTCCAGGAATATCTTCCCCAAGGTCACCATCCTTCTCCTGGTTATTAGGAACCTCCAGCCTTTGATTCCTGGTTACCTGACTCCTGATCATAGGACATTCAGGTGCACAATTTGCCACTTGACGGCATCTCCAGCAGCGCTCTCTTTGTTGTAGGACAGCTGCCTTCCGTCGTTGATGGTTACAACTAGCAACCGCATCACTGCTTCTCCGCACATCCTCACTAGGACTCTGTACATCCGAGCCGCAAACACTTGAACTCTTAAGAGTCAAACTGCTCTCCACCTTCTTTTCTTCCCGACGGTTGCCCTTGGTAACAGCACACAACACATTTTTGTCTGGTTTTCCAGCCGCATCACAAACACTTTGGACTTTTACAAATAGTCCTTTCAGCTTTGAAGGCTCTCTCTCCAGTGCCAATCGCAATTGCGCCCTCAAAGCCTCCTCCTCTGCATCCATCCGCATCCTGAGAGCCTGCAGTTCTTGGTTCCTGGTCACAAGGTCACTGCCCAGTTCCCCAGCACAGTGGTTACCACAGGAAATGCCTAGACCTTGGGTTAGGACTTCCCTTGGACGGTCAAACTGCTCCATGAGCTTTTCATGCTCCTTTTCAGGTGCCTTTGGTTAGCCTCCAAATTGGCTTGCCTCAGCTGCTCGGTGAGGTCTCCATCCACCCCATAGCAACAGAAAGTCCAGGCACCAAAAAATAAAATAAAAATACACGTCCACTTTAATCTGAGATCCCAGACAATCTCAGCACTGCACCGCAGAAATAACAGTCTCTTTAAACTTCTCACAGTCACAAAGCAGCATTCAGCAGCACCTGCTTTTTCTGTCCTGTCGTTACCCCTAGCAACCAGCTGCTGTTATTGCCCGAAGTCGACACCAATTGTAAGGGATCACATCATTCAGGGGGTCATAATCACCAACTTCTTGCAGACAACAGGTTTTAGTGTCCAAACTGTGCTTTTATTTTAGTCCCTTCAGCACAATCACATTAGTCCAGTTATCGGGCACTGGATCAGTTGCGGTTCCCACATACACATCAAAATAAATGCCTGCCCAGCTGGGCTCTAACTAACATGTATAAATAAGGTCCTACCTCACTTTATACGGCACAGTTCACAACTGCAATGCAGTCCGGCTTTACTCAGCCAAATAATCCACCCAGGTAAGGTATCAAGCGTCACATAGCCTTGTGGCCCCTCAGCCCTCGTGACTGACACCACGCAGAGCCTCCGCAGGCCTCTGCTTCACAAACACACTCCTTCCCCCAGACTGGCACCCTGGGAGGTGATTTATCCCAGCCTGATTAGAGCGGGCCTCACCTGGGAATCCCTTCCTGCTAGGGAAAAACCTGCCCCAGACCCGGGGGGGGGGGGTTTGGGAGGTCCCACAGCCAAAACCTACCAACCCAATCCAAGTAAAATCCAGCCCTAAATAAATAAAGAAAATAGCTCCAGCAACTATGTTTGCTGAAGCCAGCATTATCCTGGATTTCACCCACCTCAGCCAGTTGAGGTATCTGGGAGAGATATACCCCCCTTCCGGGACTTTATGGTTCACATCACCACAATACATATAAATATATTGATAGTAGCATTCTTCGCCAAGCTAGGTGATAAATTTCCACTGGAAGGAAAGCTCTTCCCATTTATGTTGTGTGTCTTAATAGTCTTACCAAGTCATACATGTGAAAATAGTCCAGGATGGGGCGGAAGGATACAGTTATCTCTTCTAAGTAATGTCCTTGGATGGATTTGCCTATTCTTGAAGTCATGTGAGGTGTAGTTGGTTAGAGGGGGGCAGAATGTATTTAACATTCCATATTGATGTCTATGATTAGACTTACCCATCATGATATCATGAGGTTTCCTCTGAACAGAAGTGATGTATATAATTTAACTTCTTGTTTTAATATCCTAACCAAATATTAGATTTGTTATAATGTGACAAATTGTTCCTACTCACATCTATTGTTAAGCTTGTTATGATTTATATCAACGTCGTATATATTCATTGGCATATATAATTGTGTTTATTTACTTATTTATAATTAGAATCTTGTAACCAATAAATTTGCATATTTTTATAATACCTGCGTATTATTATATCATGCAAAACTACATCTTTAGCATTAATGTAATCTCACATGAAAATAACTTATTATCTGAGGAAATAGTCGGCCTCAGATGTGAATTGTATCGAATGGGTTATCTACAATTCACCAGGTCATGATATCTCTATGACCATAATTAATAATTCTTAATTGAATTATTATTAG
Organism: Bufotes viridis; assembly: GCA_033119425.1. Lineage (NCBI taxonomy): Eukaryota > Metazoa > Chordata > Amphibia > Anura > Bufonidae > Bufotes > Bufotes viridis. Next base: position 409,219,533 of record CM065589.1, read on the forward strand.
TGTTGAGCGAACAGTTCGAGCATAGTTCGGGTTCGTACCGAATTTTGGGGACACGGACTCGAACCCGGACATTTTGAAAAAAGTTTGGGTTCGGGTTCGTTATTCGGCGATTACTTCACGCTTTCTGAAGGGCTGCATAGCAGCCAATCAGCTAGCGTTTTACTTCTTGCCCTAAGAGCCCATCACAGCCATGCCTACTAATGGCATGGCTGTGATTGGCCAAGTGCAGCATGTGACCCAGCCTCTATTTAAGCTGGAGTCACGTAGCGCAGCACGTCACACTGCTCTGATTAGTGTAGGGAGAGGACGCAGCTTCTGTGAGGGCGAGATTAGGCAGGGAAAAGTCAGCAACAGCATCTATTGAACGGATCGATCTACAGCTGTGAATGATTGAACTTCTGCTAGTTACTTGCTCACTGGTTTTTAGGCTGCACAGAGCGTTTTTCTGTCACTTATTTTCTGGGGTGATCGGCGGCCATTTTGTGACTTGTGGTGCACCAGAACAAGCTGCCACCAAGTCCATCAATCCATCATTACTATTTTTTTTTTTTTGCTATATCCTACATCAGGGGCTTGGCTGTGCTAATTGTCACCCCATGAAACTCAGGATAGCAATTTAAATATTTTATTAAGGGGTTAAATACAATTGCCCAAATACCAATCCCCTAAATCTGGTGTTCCAGCTTTGGCTAGCCAAGTATAATACTGTCTGCTGTCTGGCAAAGGATAGATTATTTTATGTGGTGAAATTCAATTGCCAAAATAGCAATACCATAAATCAGTGGTTTTAGCTGTGGCTTGCAAAGTATAATAGTGTCCGCAAAAACATATATTTTGTTCTGGGGTGAAATTTAATTGCCAAAATAGCAATACCCTGAATCTGGTGTCCCAGCTGTTGCAGGCCAAGATTCATAGTGTACGCCAAAACATATATTTTGTTCTGGGGTGAAATTCAATTGCCAAAATAGCAATACCATAAATCAGTGGTTTCAGCTGTGGCTGGCCAAGTTCTCTAGTGTCCTGCAAATTATATATTTTGTTCTGGGGTGAAATTCATTTGCCAAAATAGCAATACCACAAATCAGTGGTTTTAGCTGTGGCTGGCAAAGTATAATAGTGTCCGCCAAAACATATATTTTGTTCTAGGGTGAAATTCAATTGCCAAAATAGCAATACTCTGAATCTGGTGTCCCAGCTGTTGCAGGCCAAGATTCATAGTGTCCTGCAAATTATATATTTTGTTCTGGGGTGAAATTCAATTGCCAAAATAGAAATACCATAAATCAGTGGTTTCAGCTGTGGCTGGCCAAGTTTCATAGTGTCCTGCAAATTATATATTTTGTTCTGGGGTGAAATCCAATTGCCAAAATAGCAATACCATAAATCAGTGGTTTCAGTTGTGGCTGGAAAAGTATAATAGTGTCCGCCAAAACATATATTTTGTTCTGGGGTGAAATTCAATTGCCAAAATAGCAATACCCTAATTCTGGTGTCCCAGCTGTTGCAAGCCAAGATTCATAGTGTCCGCAAAAACATATATTTTGTTCTGGGGTGAAATTCAATTGCCAAAATAGCAATACAATAAATCAGTGGTTTCAGCTGTGGCTGGCCAAGTTTCATAGTGTCCTGCAAATTATATATTTTGTTCTGGGGTTAAATTCAATTGCCAAAATAGCAATACCCTGAATCTGGTGTCCCAGCTGTTGCAGGGCAATTTTCATAGTGTCCGCCAAAACATATATTTTGTTCTGGGGTTAAATTCAATTGCCAAAATAGCAATACCCTGAATCTGGTGTTCGAGCTGTTGCAGGCCAATTGTAACTCTGTCCATAAAAGGATACCTTTCATCCAGGGCCTAAATACTAGCCCTAAAAGAGATATTCCCCTAAATCAGTGGTTACTGCTGTGACTGGATTAGTGTAATACGCTACATAAATAAATAGGCAGATAGTGTTAGGTGCCTGTACAAAAAGGCCTGAATTTGAAATCAATACATTGGGCCAAATATTTTTTTTCTTCTTGTGGTGCTTGGTGAACGGTAACAATGAGGAAAACATCTAATAAGGGACGCGGACGTGGTGGTGTTAGTGTACCCTCTTGTGCTGGGAGAGGACGTGCCATTCTGCCACAGCCACACGTCCTAGTGAACCAATTACCTCAGGTTCCAGTACCCGCCAGAATTTACAGCGATATTTGGTGGGGCCCAATGCCGTTCTAAGGATGGTAAGGCCTGAGCAGGTACAGACGCTAGTCAATTGGGTGGCGGACAGTGGATCCAGCATGTTTACAACATTATCTCCCACCCAGTCTTCTGCAGAAAGCGCACAGGTGGCACCTGAAAGCCAAGCCCATCAGTCTGTCACATCACCCCCATGCATATCAGGGAAACTGTCTGAGCCTCAAGTTATGCAGCAGTCTCTTATGCTGTTTGAAGACTCTGCTGGCAGGGTTTCCCAAGGGAATCCACCTAGCCCTTCCCCAGTGGTGGAAGACATAGAATGCACCGATGCACAACCACTGATGTTTCCTGATGATGAGGACATGGGAATACCACCTTATCGGAGTCCGCACGTCTCTGATGATGACGAAACACAGGTGCCAAATGCTGCGTCTTTTTGCAGTGTGCAGACCGAACAGGAGGTCAGGGAGGAAGACTGTGTGGAAGACGATGCAGGGGACGATGAGGTCCTAGACCCCACATGGAATGAAGGTTGTGCCACTGACTTTCATAGTTCAGAGGAAGAGGCAGTGGTGAGACCGAGCCAACAGCGTAGCAAAAGAGAGAGCAGGGGGCAAAAGCAGAACAGCCACCTCCAAGAGAGTTTGCCTGCTACTGGCCACCGCCACCAGGGACCGAGCACCCCAAAGGCAGCTTCAAGGAGTTCCCTGGCATGGCACTTCTTTAAACAATGTGCTGACGACAAGACCCGAGTGGTTTGCACGCTGTGCTATCAGAGCCTGAAGCGAGGCATTAACGTTCTGAACCTTAGCACAACCTGCATGACCAGGCATCTACATGCAAAGCATGAACTGCAGTGGAGTAAACACCTTAAAAGCAAGGAACTCACTCTGGCTCCCCCTGCTCCCTCTTCTGCTGCTGCCTCGGCCTCTTCCTCCGCCTCGGGAGGAATGTTGGCACCTGCCGCCAACCAAACAGAGGATGTGCCACCGACAACACCACCAGCGTCACTAAGCATCTCCACCATGTCACACGGCAGCGTTCAGCTCTCCATCTCACAAACCTTGGAGAGAAAGCGTAAATTCCCACCTAGCCACCCTCGAGCCCTGGGCCTTAATGCCAACATTTCTAAACTACTGGCCTTTGAAATGCTGTCATTCAGGCTGGTGGACACAGACAGTTTCAAACAGCTGATGTCCATGGCTGTCCCACAGTATATTGTTCCCAGCCGCCAATACTTCTCCAAGACAGCCGTGCCTTCCCTGCACAACCAAGTATCCGATAAAATCAAGTGTGCACTGCGCAACGCCATCTGTGGCAAGGTCCACCTAACCACAGATACGTGGACCAGTAAGCACAGCCAGGGACGCTATATCTCCCTAACTGCACACTGGGTAAATGTAGTGGCGGCTGGGCCGCAGGCAGAGAGTTCCTTGGCGCACGTCCTTCTGCCGCCAAGGATCGCAGGGCATCATTCTTTGCCTCCTGTAACCTTCTCCTCCTACTCGGCTTCCTCCTCCTCTGCTTCCACCAGCTCATCCAGTCAGCCACACACCTTCACCACCACCTTCAGCACAGCCCGGGGTAAACGTCAGCAGGCCATTCTGAAACTCAAATGTTTGGGGGACGGGCCCCACACCGCGCAGGAGTTGTGGCGGGGTATTGAACAACAGACCGATGAGTGGTTTCTGCCGGTGGGCCTCAAGCCCGGCCTGGTGGTGTGCGATAATGTGCGAAATCTCGTCGCAGCTCTGGGACTAGCCGGTTTGACGCACATCCCTTGCCTGGCGCATGTGCTGAATTTGGTGGTGCAGAAGTTCATTCACAACTACCCCGACATGTCAGAGCTGCTGCATAAAGTGAGGGCCGTCTGTGCGCGCTTCCGGCATTCACATTCTGCCGCTGCTCGTCTGTTTGCGCTACAGCGAAACTTCGGCCTTCCCGCTCACCGCCTCATATGCGACGTGCCCACCAGGTGGAACTCCACCTTGCACATGCTGAAGAGACTGTGCGAGCAGGAGCAGGCCATAGTGGAGTTTCAGCTGCAGCACGCACGTGTCAGTCGCACTGCGGAACAGCACCACTTCACCACCAATGATTGGGCCTCCATGCGAGACCTATGTGCCCTGTTGAGCTGTTTCGAGTACTCCACCAACATGGCCAGTGGCGATGACACCGTTATAAACGTTACAATACCACTTCTATGTCTCCTTGAGAAAACGCTTAGGGCGATGATGGAAGAGGAGGTGGCCCAGGAGGAGGAGGAGGAGGATGAGGGGTCATTTTTAGCACTTTCAGGCCATTCTGTTAGAAGTGGCTCAGAGGGAGGTTTTTTGCAACAGCGAAGGCCAGATACAAATGTGGCCAGCCAGGGCCCACTACTGGAGGACGAGGAGGATGAGGATGAGGTGGAGGAAGATGAGGATGAAGCAGGTTCACAGCGGGGTGGCACCCGACACAGCTCAGGCCCATCACTGGTGCGTGGCTGGGGGGATACGGAGGACGATGACGATACGCCTCCTACAGAGGACAGCTTGTCCTTACTTGTCTGGGGAGCCTGGCACACATGAGCGACTACATGCTGCAGTGCCTGCGCAACGACAGCAGAGTTGCCCACATTTTAACGTGTGCGGACTACTGGGTTGCCACCCTGCTGGATCCCCGGTACAAAGACAATGTTCCCACCTTACTTCCTGCACTGGAGCGTGATAGGAAGATGCGCGAGTACAAGCGCATGCTGGTAGACGCGCTCCTGAGAGCATTCCCAAATGTCACAGGGGAACAGGTGGAAGCCCAAGGCGAAGGCAGAGGAGGAGCAAGAGGTCGCCAATGCAGCTGTGTCACGGCCAGCTCCTCTGAAGGCTGGGTTAGCATGGCAGAAATGTGGAAAAGTTTTGTCTCCACGCCACAGCTAACTGCACCACCACCTGATACGGAACGTTTTAGCAGGAGGCAGCATTTCACTAACATGGTTGAACAGTACGTCTGCACACCCCTCCACGTACTGACTGATGGTTCGGCCCCATTCAACTTCTGGGTCTCCAAATTGTCCACGTGGCCGGAGTTAGCATTTTATGCCTTGGAGGTGCTGGGCTGCTCGTCGGCCAGCGTTTTGTCTGAACGTGTATTCAGCACGGCATGGGGCGTCATTACTGACAAACGCAGCCGCCTGTCCACAGCCAACGTGGACAAGCTGGCGTTCATAAAAATGAACCAGGCATGGATCCCACAGGACCTGTCCCTCCCTTGTGCAGAATAGACATTTATAACTGCCTCCCCCTCAACCATGTATTCTTGTACTCCGGGGCACTTCTTTATTGAATCCTCATTTTTTTAACTTTACCATGATCTTGCGGTGCAACCCAAAGTTGAATAAACCTCTCCTCTGTCTGGGTGGTGGGGCCGAAATTACTGAAAGTGGCCTTCTCCGGTGGTGGATGATATGACGCCTTATTCCTTGCTGTGGGACCTCTCTCCTCTGTCTGGGTGCTGGGTCTGAAATAACTGAAAGTGGCCTTCTCCGGTGGTGGGTGATATGAGGCATTATTCCTTGCTGTGGGACCTGTATCCTCGGTCTGGTTGCTGGGCCGAAATAACTGAAAAGTGGCCTTCTCCAGTGGTGGGTGATATGACGCATGATTCCTTGCTGTGGGACCTCTCTCCTCTGTCTGGGTGCTGGGGCCAAAATAACTGAAAGTGGCCTTCTCCAGTATTGGGTCATATGACGCATGATTCCTTGCAGTGGGACCTCTCTTCAATTGATATTGGTTAAAAAAAAATTATTTTATTTTAATTATTTTCCCTATCCACATTTGTTTGCAGGGGATTTATCTACATTTTGCTTCCTTTGGCAGCCCTCTAACCCGTTCCTGGACTATTTTACAGCCTTTTTAGTGCCTAAAAGTTCGGGTCCCCATTGACTTCAATGGGGTTCGGGTTCGGGATAAAGTTCGGGTCGAGTTCGGATCCCGAACCCGAACATTTTCGGGAAGTTCGGCCGAACTTCCCGAACCCGAACTTCCAGGTGTTCGCTCATCTCTAATTATTATAAACCCGACAATTTATATACAGTGAAATCTTTATTGAAGTATTTTGGTTGAAAAACAAAATTTATTCAGTGGTCAGCGCTGCTGTATATGCGGTAAAATCTTTAGTGACATATATTGATGATCTTTGCGACTTTTTCAGGCTCAAAGCTATCTTGATGCTTTGTCTTCTTGTTGTCTGTAGCTACTAGAGGCCTGTTAATGAAAGGTAGGTTCTCCCAGAAGTAACTTGTTCGATTGTCACTGTCATTGTTCGATTTGTGGCCTACAAATGATGCTGCCACCTCCAGACTCTGTCGTTGTGCCACTCTGTGGCCTACTCATGCTGCTTCCAACTTCAGACTCTGTCATTATACCACTCTGTGGCCTCCTCCTGATGCTGCTGCTGCTGACACCTCCAGTCTCTTTCATTGTGCCACTCTGTGGCCCACTCATGCTGCTGCCACCTCCAGACTCTGTCATTGTGCCACTCTGTGGCCTACTCATGCTGCTGCAACCTTCACACTATGTCACCTTGCAACTCTGTCATTGTGCCATTCTGTGCCTTACTCATGCTGTTGCCAACTCCAGACTCTGTCATTGTGCCACTTGGTGGCCTTCTCCTAATACTGCTGCTGCCACCACCTACAGACTCTGTCATTGTGCCACTCAATGGCCTCAAAATACTGCTTCCACCTCCAGGCCCTGTCATTGGGCCACTCAGTGGTCTCCTTATGCTGCTTCCACCTTTACCATTATGTCATAGGGCCACTCTGTGGAACTCATGCTGATCTCACCCTCCCCACTTCATTACTTATCCACTATTTTGGCTTTTGGCCTAGCTGACATCATTTATTTGACACTTCTTCTGATCTGTCAGAAGGAAGGAAAAATGAGACTCACAATAGATCCTGTCTGTGTAGCAGCAATAAGGCCTGTATGGTCCTATCAGAATTGTCTTATGATTTGGTAGCCAAAAGCAGGAGTGGGTACAAAATACAGAAGACATGCAAATATTTCATTCATGTGTCATCTCTGTTTTATATCCACTCCTGTTTTTTTTTTTTTTTTTGCATTAGCAATACTGATGGATTATTGAGCAAATGCTGACCTAGTGGATGCATATGCTCTGCAGACAGGATTCGTTTTTTCTGGGTTATTGTTCTGACGGATCAGAGAATGGGAAAATGAATCAGTGACGTCAACACAAACTTACTGCTGACACCCTCTCCACTGTCAGAGGGGCTCTACTTGTATGAATGTTTAATAGAACAAGTTCTGTAGACATCTATGTGGAATCAGCTGACTCAGGTGTAAAAGGAGTGTGCTTCTTCTTGACGCTAACATCTACCTGAAAGGCTGAGTTGATACTTGAGTTATTTGGTCAGTTTTGGCCCAGTGACTGTCCAAATAAGTGAAATATGCAGTGATTCTAAGAGCAACCCCTGTCATGTCATACTGACTCACAGTATTATTTCACTGCCACAGCAGACTTCCTATGCGTGTTACTGCAAGGCACAGTGTTCTACACTCCTATAAAGGCTCTCTGCAGCCCGGAAATAGCAGGTTTTTTTTTAACGCGATTCGCCGCTAATAAATTCAGATCGAAGCAAATCTTTCAGAAAAATTCGACATCATTTTTGTACATTAGTATTATGAATCAGTATTCATGTGATATGCCACCGATTCATACAATTTTCTGAAGAGCAGTTCAGTTAATCAGAGAGGAACTAAAAAAAAGAAAATGAAAAATATATCTGTACCCTCTATTCTGTTTAAAGCCATTCAGCTGGATGATCATCTGTCACATTGAACTATCACTATTTATGATGTTTGTACCTTGGAGTTAAAATATCAAGACATCTGGCAAGTCTTCATAGTCAGAGCAGCACAGTAGATTTAAAGACATACATATTTAAAATTAGCACCTTAATGACTGTGGCAGTCAGATCTTTCATATATGTTCTTTATATCAGCTTGTCAAGCAAATGTGGTAAAAAGTTACCCCGGGTTTAAACTTCACTGCTTCTTCCAAAGGCTTCTTACAGAAAGAACATGGTGATATCCAGGGTCAGGCAGATGGTTCATACCAAAGCTCAGGCAGAAGCTTGGCATGTTGCTGTTTTATCTTTTAATAAGCTTGATATTATTTTAAAGGGGTTTTCTAAGAGTATCTGTCTGGTAGCAGTTTGACTCTCAACACCTCCGGCGATCAGCTGTTGGAAGAGGCCACACTGCTCCAGTGAGCAATATGGCCTCTTCTTAGGTCAGTGATCTAACATTAAGTTAATGGGGCTGAGATGCAGTACCAAGCACAGCTGCTATCCAGTGGCTGGTGCTATTCCTAGTAAGTTGCAAGGAGGCTTTGGCGCTCAATGGCGTACTTCTATCTCCTCAATGAGCAGATTGTTGAAGGTCTTGGATGTCAGACCCCACCAATCTGATATTTATAACCTATCCTGAGGATAGGTTATTACTAACAGAATCTCAAAAAACACCTTACATTTTTTAAATGCTATTAAGGCAAATCCTTTTTTAAAAACCATTTGGTTTTACACTGTGTGGTTTTATTTACTGACCCCAGTACCTGCTAGGTGTGTGGAGAGTAAATGTTTCTTGTCCTGTGGATCTAGAAGTCTCAGCAAAAGTAAAGCAAATTGTCATCGAGTGGATTGGAGGAGACATTTGTTACACTAGATTATACTTGAAGAAAGGCTCAGCTTTAAATGTAATAAATATGGTAGCATTGTTTAAGCTGTTAGATATATTTTTTGTATTTATTCAGAAGATAAATAATTGACTGTATTTTACACCACATCTTTGATGTGATTGGACAATATATAAAAGTGTCCATTCATATTTACATATATTTCCTGTTCATAAGCCTTGAAGCCAAGTTAGAATAAAAACAATACCAAACAGAACATTAGAAACTAAAATAAGCATTATCTGTTCAGAATGCTTTATATTCAGTCACTCATTGTACTTTAGACCCAACATCAAAGTACAAACAATTAAAAAGAGGGAACAGTATATGCCTGCATATGTATAAATATTCAGAGAACAAAGAAGCAATAGTTAGCAAGGGCAAGTGCATGATCCTGCAAAATATCAAAATGATAGAAGATTCAGTATAAGCATTTGAATGTATTAGTAGCTTAACCATCTGTAATAATGCAATAAAATAGAACTTGGGGACATACCAGGTAAAATATTGTACATCATGCCAATTTATTTTGCAAATATATACAGTGGATATAAAAAGTCTACACGCCCCTGTTAAAATGTCAGGTTTGTGCTGTAAAATAATGACAAAGATAAATCACTTCAGAACTTTTTCCACCTTTAATGTGACCCATATACTGTACTACTCAATTAAAAAACAAACTGAAATCTTTTAGGTGGAGGGAAGAAAACAAAAAAACTAATATTGTGGTTGCATAAACCCTCGTATAACTGGGGATGTAGCTGTGTTCAGAATTAAGCAATCACGTTAAAAATCATGTTAAATAGGAGTCAGCATACACCTGCCATCATTTACAGTGCCTCTGATTAACCACAAATAAAGTTCAGCTGCTCTAGTTTGTCTTTCCTGAATTTTTTTTGTTGCATCCCACAGAAAAAGTCATGGTCCACGGAGAGCTTCCAAAGCATCAGAGGGATCTCATTGTTCAAAGGTATGTCAGGAGAAGGGTACAAAATAATTTCCAAGGCATTAGATATACCATGGAGCACAATGAAAACACTCATCATCAAGTGGAGAAAATATGGCACAACAGTGACATTACTAAGAACTGGATGTCCCTCCAAAATTTATGAAAAGACAAGAAGAAAACTGGTCTGGGAGGCTACCAAGAGGCCTACAGCAACATTAAATGAGCTGCAGGAAAAACTGGCAAAAACTGGCTGTGTGGTACATGTGACAATCTCCCGTATTCTTCATATGTCTGGGCTATGGCGTAGAATGGCAAGACGGAAGCCTTTTCTTACGAAGAAAAACATCCAAGCCAAGCTACATTTTGCAAAAACACATCTGAAGTCTCCCAAAAGCATTTGGGAAAAGGTGTTATGGTCTGATGAAACCAAGGTTGAACTTTTTGGCCATAATTCCAAAAGATATGTTTGGCGCGAAAACACTGCACATCACCAAAAGAACACCATACCCACAGTGAAGCATGGTGGCGGCAGCATCATGCTTTGGGGCTGTTTTTCTTCAGCTGGAACTGGGGCCTTCATTAAGATAGAGATAATTATGAACAGTTCCAAATACCAGTCAATATTGGCACAAAACCTTCAGGCTTCTTCTAGAAAGCTGAACATGAGGAGGAACCTTATCTTTCAGCATGACAACGACCCAAAGCATACATCCAAATCAACAAAGGAATGGCTTCACCAGAAGAACATTAAAGTTTTGGAATGGCCCAGCCAGAGCCCAGACCTGAATCCGATTGAAAATCTGTGGGGTGATCTGAAGAGGGCTCTGCACAGGAGATGCCCTTGCAATCTGACAGATTTAGAGTGTTTTTTTTTTCCCTCTACCTAAAAGATTGCAGTTTGTTTTTCAATTGAGTGGTACAGTTTATAGGTCACATTAAAGGTGGAAAAAGGTCTGAAATCAGTTATCTTGTCTCATATTTTACATCACCGAAACCTGACATTTTAACTGGGGTGTGTAGACTTTTTATATCCACTGTAGGTATGTAAATATATATATGTACTTATGGTTTAACGGCCGTTACTTTGCACGAGTATTCACATCCTGCAGTCCTTCTCTGCCCCACATGTGGTGCCACAATCAGTGTCAGGGGCTCAGCTGTTACTGGCAGCCCTGCTGCATGCACCAGCATCTGTGACAACCACGGCATGTGGAAAGTTCATGCTCCCTCCCCTGATCTATAGGGGCCCTGCACTGTGGTGACGGGGAACCGATGGTTGCCATGGCAACCCCAAGCCTTTCAAAGACCCAACAGCTATGGAGACCTATCAGGCCCAGCTGCCAGGCTGGGTCTCATAAGCAAACTATCAGTGTATTACACTGATAGCACATCTGTATTGTACTGCATTGACTATCTGATACCATCAAGATGTGACACAAAGCCATTGAAAAAGCCAACTTAAGTTATGTGTCAAGTTAGTGTTTGCTATATCTGACTTTCTAATACCAGAAATTGTAGAATGTGTGACGTCCAGTTTACTGCTGTCTCCAGTTTTCTCCAGGGTGCCTCATGGGGAAGTAAAGTAAGTTGAAGTTCACCTTTCAAGAGCAGACATTTCACCACTAGTCTCCAGGCCTGTGTTTTCTTCTGTGTAAATAAGTAGCTCCTAGATGGGACAAACCCAGGCACTCAGCATATACACAAATATAATACTAAAATGTATATCCAAAAAATGTATTTTTGTTAAAATCAATAAAACTAATAAATAGATGCATAAATTTCCAAGACAAACACAACCACATGGAGAGTGCACAAAAACACATTGGGACATCAAGTTATAGCATTGCAAGTAATGGAAAAGGTGGGATAGAAAAACAAGTATAAGTAAATACAAAATCAAATCAGGGGGAGCTGAGAATGCTGACACAAAACAAGTGTCAGGTTCTCTTGGAGGTGCCACTAGCCAGGTCTGTATTGTGTATATGTTGTGAATCATGTTTTTTTTTATCTAGGTTGGGGAGCCACATGGTTTAATTTTGTATTTATTTATACTTGTGGTCGGATCGGCTATCAGAAAGGTGTACCTAACCTATCTAACCCTATCTACAACAAGCAGTAGAATTGTGCCATAACTGCTGCGGTAGGGCAGCCTAAAGGGGCCAAAAAGAGCAGACCTTAGGTTAGAGCAAAATATATACATACCATTACTACACCCACTTTGAACATTTCCCAATGAAGGTGCGAAATATATCGTACATACCACAGTGACTACCATCTACCTTACCTCTTTGTCATGTGAACCGGCACATCGTTCTTGGAGGTGGCTGATGCGATTGAAGGAGTGGCCGGTAATCAGAAACGATTCACTCCTATGTATACTAACAACATATGAACATATTACGAGAAGGTCTGAATCCTAAGAGCTGCAGACTGAAACAAACAATGGTGAATCTGTTGGAAGGCCTAAATGGATTCCAAGCATTCGCCGAGGGCCCTGATCGGGCACCAACTGTTCCTGGTTGCAACCTACTACACCTCTACTTAATCCCCAGGCCACACCTTTTAAATATAAGGGGCCAAAAAGTTAGAACATTGCGTATGCCGTCTTTCTCTATTAGTAGATTAAGTGGAATGTATAAATTCACCAGGCCTGGGGAACCATCAACACGAATACATGGCTATTTCAATTAACGAGCTAATGTTGCCTGTAATGAGGACAGAGAACGTACACATCATACCTGCAGTTGTGACAGGAAACAAGCTTAAGGTCGTGATAACCATGTATGCTGCGCCTGTAGTCGTGATTGGACTTGTCGTGTCTGTAGACCTGAGACATTGTGAATTGTGCCTATTACTGTACCTCCTACTGGAAGACGGACTAATACCCAGGACTTAGGCCCGACACCAACACCCTCAGCCCAAGTGGCGGAAAAAGACATGAACTACTTGTGGTGGGGCCACGTGGCCGACCTCAAATGGTGAAGTCATATATGAACCACTTAATCGGAGAATCCATGCGTGAGAGACACTAATGGCAGTGCCATGCGTGAGAGACTAATGGCGGAGTCATATGTCAAACACCTAATTGGAGAAGCCATGCATGAGAGACTAATGGCGGAGTCATGTGTGTAAAACATAAACAGAGAAGCCATGCGTGAGAGACTCTAATGGCAGTGCCATGCGTGAGAGACTAATGGCGGACACTTAATTGGAAAAGCCATGCGTGAGAGACTGATGGCGGAGTCATATGTGTAACACTAAATCGGAGAAGCCATGCGTGAGAGACTAATGGCGGAGTCATGTGTGTAAAACAAACAGAAGCCATGCGTGAGAGACTCTAATGGCAGTGCCATGCGTGAGAGACTCTAATGGCGGACACCTAATTGGAGAAGCCATGCGTGAGAGACTGATAGCGGAGTCATATGTATAACACTAAATCGGAGAATCCATGCGTGAGAGACTCTAATGGCGGTACCCTGCGTGAGACTCTGATGGCGGAGTCATATGTGTAACACTAAATCGGAGAAGCCATGCGTGAGAGACTCTAATGGCGGACACTTAATCGGAGAAGCATTGCTTGAGAGACTATAATGGCGGAGTCATGTGTGTAAAACATAAAACGGAGAGGCCATGCGCGAGAGACTGTAATGGCGGTGTCATGTGTGAGAGACTCTAATGGCTAAGTCATATGTCAAACACTTAATCGGAGAAGCCATGTGTGAGAGATTAATGCCGGAGCCATATGTGTAACACTTATTTGGAGAAACCATGCGTGAGAGACTTTAATGGCGGAGTCATACGTGTAACACTAAATCTGAGAAGTCATGCGTGAGACTCTAATGGCGGAATCATGTGAGTAAAACAAACGGAGAAGCCATGCGTGGGAGACTAATGGCGGAGCCATACATGCGAGACTCTAATGGCAGATTTTTTTTTTTTTAATAAAGCACTTATGCAGCACCAGTATGACTTGGGAACTCGCGTAACCATGAACCCCTCTGACAGGGAACCTAAGACACTGAACAGCCTACAACCATATGGTACCCCTAACGAACAACATGAAGGACGGTCAAAGGGCCCCCCGGAGCCATGAGGCCGAAGCGATCGGGCCCCCTGAAGCCATGAGACCCCTCTAAGCCATGAGACTGAAACGAATGACTTTACAGTGACGATAAGTAATTAAATGTTAGCCAGACCCGATGGGCTATGCATAGACATTAGTGAAGCGAACCACGTGCATAAATAAACATTAACCATCCGTGAATTTGAACAGATGGGAGAAAACGAAGAGCCAGAGGCCTTGAAGTTCGCTAAGAGAAGACCCTTATCTTGACAAATGAAGGATTTGTGAAAATATAGTAGGAAACGTACTTTTATTGGCCCACTGACCGCTGAGAAGCTATTTGGTTAACTGGGGCAAGAGACCAATCTGAGTGAATATGAACCAGAAGTAAAGCGGACCAGTCTAAGTAAATGCAAACCAGGCCTGAAACACAAAAAAAAAAATACTTTTTTTTTTTTTTACTGAAGTGAACAGAAAAAGTAGAAGTAGGCCTTTGGATTGTAATAACCCAACGAGGAAATAAGCAAGCCTGAAAAGAACGCAGCTATTATGTTTATCGGGAGAGCAGTGTGCTGACTGCCCTAGTGAAAATACAGGCTAACCATGATGTCGGAATAAAAAGGAAAATGTAGCTATAAGTGGAAGCAGTGTATAAACACATGGTGTAAGAACAGGTGGGTGACTGCAGCTCTGGATGTGAGTAGTGCCCAACACATGGTATGGGCGCAGCTCTGAGTGTGAGCATGAAGAGCATGATATAAAGCAGCCGTATGAATGCAATCTAAAGTGAGCAGAGTATTAACGTGATACAACAACAGATGCATGAACGCAGCTCTGGTAGTGAATGGAGTATAGGACAAAATGTAAATGCAGACACACAGACGTAGCTTTTGCAGGTAACAAACCTAGCCATGATCATTCTACCATTAGTGCCCAACCCCCTTCGCCCCAGAGCGCTACAAGTCACGGACCGTGTAACCAAGTCCGATCCCACCGTAAATGCCAGCACTCGCCTGGCACTTTCTGCCATTGCCCAGGTGCGAATGAACCTCCACATAATGCTGCAGGATTTTATTTTATTTTTTCCTTTTTAAATTATGGTCACCACAACACCACCTCGTGTTCCTGTAAGAAAACAAACGTGGTTGAACATAAACCCTGATGCAACGCCAATTAATCAACACAATAGCACAGAACCGCTGACACATGCGGGCCCAAAACATATAATTTATAGATTAAACACACTTACCAGAGCATCAGTACTCAAATACAGGCGCCTTGATCAACCTGCTAGTGCCCCCATATATGGGCCACTGATACACATTCACCAACACATTGCATGTCTGGCACTAACTGCGGACGTGCGCCCCACATGTACAACAGGTGACAGAAAAACATTCACTTTTTTTCTTTTTTTTTAATGACCCTTGATACATGACTAGAGATGAGCGAACACCTGGATGTTCGGGTTCGAGAGGTTCGGCCGAACTTCCGGAAAATGTCCGGGTTCGTGATCCGAACTCAACCCGAACTTCATCCCGAACCCGAACCCCATAGAAGTCAATGGGGACCCGAACTTTTGGGTACTAAAAAGGCTGTAAAAGACACCCAGAGGGATAATATACCGCAATAAACGCATTGCGATTACAACTTTGAGCTAACGATCACCATGGGAACGCCTCCTCCAGTAGAATGTACTGTCGGATCTGAGAATTAAGTTGAAATCGCAATGCGATTCTTATATATTTGCTTAATCGCATTGCGATTTCAACTTAGCATTGCTAAATAATTCCATCCATATCGTTAACTTACTGAGTCAGTAAGTTAACGAATATGGATGGAATTATTTAGCAATGCTAAGTTGAACGGCAATGCGATTAAGCAGATATATAATAATCGCATTGCGTTTTCAACTTAATTCTCACATCCGACAGTACATTCTACTGGAGGAGGCGTTCCCATGGTGATCGGTAGCTCAAAGTTGTAATCGCAATGCGATTAAGCAAATACATAAGAATCGCATTGCGATTCCAACTTTTTAGTACTCAACTTTTAAAATCGTACACCACTTTAAGTTCCAAAGTTACAATCGCGTTCGAATAGAACTTAAAGCTGTCTCTTAGTCAGTTTTAGTATTGGTGTGCTGTAATAGAAGTTACATTCGTACGCAAATATAACTTAGAGCAATACAGTCAACTTTACACTGTTAGTTTTATTATCGCGATAATACAACTATTCAAGAATCGTGTACGTGCGTCTGTACGTGTGTGCGTTACCTCGGACACTATTCTATTTTGCCAGCCACAGCTGAAACCACTGATTTATGGTATTGCTATTTTGGCAATTGAATTTAACCCCAGAAAATAATCTATCCTTTGCCAGACAGCAGACAGTATTATACTTGTCTAACCAAAGCTGGAACACCAGATTTAGGGGATTGGTATTTGGGCAATTGTATTTAACCCCTTAATAAAATATAGAAATTTCTTTCCTGAGTTTCTAGGGGTGACAATTAGCACAGCCAAGCCCCTGATGTAGAATATAGCAAAAAAAAAAACTAGTATTGATGGATTGATGGACTTGGTGGCAGCTTCTTCTGGCGCACCACAAGTCACAAAATGGCCGCCGATCAACCCAGAAAATAAGTGACAGAAAAACGCTCTGTGCAGCCTAAAAACCAGCGAGCAAGTAACTAGCAGAAGTTCAATGATTCTCAGCTGTAAATTGATCCGTTCATTAGGTGCTGTTGCTGACTTTAACCTGCCTAATCTCGCCCTGACAGAAGCTGAGTCCTCTCCTACACTAATCAGAGCAGTGTGACGTGCGGCGCTACGTGACTCCAGCTTAAATAGAGGCTGGGTCACATGCTGCACTTGGCCAATCACAGCCATGCCATTAGTAGGCATGGCTGTGATGGGCTCTTAGGGCAAGAAGTAAAACGCTAGCTGATTGGCTGCTGTGCAGCCCTTCAGAAAGCGGTAAGTAATCGACGAACACCGAACCCGAACCCAAACTTTTTTGAAAATGTCCGGGTTCGGGTCCGGGTCCCGGACACCCCAAAATTCGGTACGAACCCGAACTATTCTCGAACTGTTCGCTCAACACTATACATGACCCTTCCAGAGAGATAACTAAATAATACCATCACTTAAACACAGCGTGCGTAACATGGAGACACGCGTCCCGTATGATACAGATATCAGAAAACATGCGACCATACCTACTCTAGGCGCATGCAACACCAATAACTATATGCAATAGCCCCCAACAATCCCCTAAATAGCCGGACAAAAATACTAACAGTCACTTGACCATTAGCGCCCAACTTTGCTTCGTCCCAGAGTATTACGAATCGCATACCGCAGTGTGGGTCTCGTGCCAACAAGTGCGATTCTACAGTGAATGCCAGCACTCGCCTGGCACTTTGTCACTGCCCAGGCGTGAATGAGCCTGCACACGATGCAGCTGCATGTTTTTGTTTTTTTTTCTTTGCCTCATTGACCATTGACACACAACACTTAAACACAGAGTACATAGCTTGAGCCAACTGCAGACACGCACCCCAAATGTAAACCAGGTATCAGAGACATACAACCATACCTACTCTAGACGTATGCTAGCCGGATAACTGTATGCAATGGCCCCCGCAGTCCTCTGAAAAGCCAGACAAACAATACTGACGCCATCGCTCGAGCATTAGCGCCCAAACTCTGCTTTATCCCAGAGCGCTACATGTCGCAGACCACAGCGTGGGTCCCATGCAAACCACTCTGATCTTACCATGAATACCAGTGCCTTCCTGAGAGATTTTGCCGTCGCCCAGCCATAAGGAGCCTCTACACCATGCTGCTGTATCCTAGAGCTGACTCAGACGTAGTGAAATCAGCTGAATCGGCATCAGCCTGGGCCCACAGGTGCCTATAAATAGCCTAGCAATCAGCCAGCCTAGGCCCACAGGTGCATATAAATAGCCTTGTAGTCAGCCTCCCCTCCCACAAACACAGCAATACTTGCTTAATACTTGTTTTTCCATGCCACCTTTTCCACTACTTGCAATGCTATAACTTGATGTCCAGACATTTTTTGTGCACTCTCCATGTGGTTGTGTTTGTCTTTGCCAATGTATGCATCTATGTATTTGTTTTATCAATTTCAATAAAGATACATTTTTGTATATACATTTTTGTATTATATCTGTGTATATGCTGAATGCCTGGGTTTGTCCCATCTAGGAGCTATTCATTTTTGAGGCTTGCGTTCTAGTTGTGTTGTACAACCATATTCCGTTTTTGTGTTTTATTGCTCATTGCTATCCCACCTCTGTGTAAATAGGGTCATATGACCTACACTTTTTGTAATAAACTAGAAAACCCCAATTGCAATCATATTGATTTGAAAATTAATATTACTGCTTTGTTGATTATACAGTTGTAACTAGCAGGGTTGTGACAAAATTTTAAAATTCCTTTACAGACCGAGCACAATCTACCTATGCTCCAGAGTAGAGATAAGAAAAGTTTTTAAGATTTTGATTCGGCAGCTTTGCTGAACTTCGTCAAGAAATTTGTTTATGTACTTTGTTACAAATCGCTTTCCATTGTATGGGGCAGGTGCTATGACAGGCAACGGCGATTGCACCACCCCACCCCATCATTTAACCCCCCAGATGCCACGTTCAATGCTAAGGCCTCTTTCACACGGGCGTCATGTTTGACGCCCGGATAAGAGGCGGGTGCGCTGCGGGAATATGCGCGTTTTTCCCGCGCGGGTGCAAACGTTTGTAATGCGTTTTGCACGCGCGTGAGAAAAATCGCCATGTTTGGTACCCAGACCCGAAGCCGAACTTCATCACTGAAGTCCGGTTTCGGGTCTTCTGGAGAATTGATTATTTTCCCTTATAACATGGTTATAAGGGGAAATAAAAGCATTCTTAATAAAGAATGCATAGTAAAATAAAGAGGAAGGGGTTAAAAATAATAAAAGTTAACTTACCTTAGCCACTTGATCGCGTAGTTGCGATCTGTCCTCTCTTTCCCTGCATCAGCTAAGATCTAAAGGACCTGTGATGACGTCACATCACATGGTCCAATCACATGGTCCATCACCATGGTAAGATGGACCATGTGATTGGACCATGTGATGTGACGTCATCACAGGTCTCTAGATCTTAGCTGATGCAGGAAAGAAGGACAGATCACAACTACGCAATCAAGTGGCTAAGATAAGTTAACTTTTATTATTTTTAACCCCTTCCTCTTCATTTTACTATGCATTTTTTATTAAGAATGCTATTATTTCCCCTTATAACCATGTTATAAGGGAAAATAATAAAGATCGGGTCCCGTTGCTAAGCAACCATGCGGGAAAATCGCACTGCATCCGCACTTGCTTGCAGATGCTTGCGATTTTCCCGCAGCCCCATTCACTTCTATGGGGCCTGCGTTGCGTGAAAAACGCACAATATAGAGCATGCTGCGATTTTCACGCAACGCAGAAGTGATGCGTGAAAATCACCGCTCATGTGCACAGCCCCATAGAAATGAATGGGTCCAGATTCAGTGCGGGTGCAACGCGTCCTCCTCACGCATTGCACCCGCGCGGAAAACTCGCCCGTGTGAAAGGGGCTTAATCGCTGCATCTGGAACTCACATTCATCTCCTCAGGAGTTAATCTGATGTTCAAAAAAAAAATTATACTCACCTGATCCACTTGACAGCAGAGAGTGGACGGCTAGAGAAATAACAGAGAGTGAATGAAGTGAGTATAAATTGTTTTTATTTTCCGCCACCATTTTAGAAAAAATTGATTAGTTACCGCGAAAAGCGAGGAAATTCGGCTTTGTGGTGAATCAAATTTGTCTTGAAATTTAGATTGAAGTCCACTTTTGATGCTTCAATTCACACAACACTACTCCATAGGAACATTATCAGTCATTTAGCATTAACAGACATTACCCCAGTTTGTACTGCTGGTTGAATAATATTTTAATATGGAACTGTAGGAATTGTATCTAATTGCCCTGGGTCCTCGTCACCAAAGGGGCCCCCTTCCAGTCAGTGCCGGATGCGACGACCCGAACACCCACATACTGCGGCAAGGCACGGGAGCGAATAGTTCCCTGCCCCGTTGCCGATCAACGCCATAGGCTTCAGGCCTAGTAAGCCTGAGGCCTATGCGGTAGTGAAATCCCGGAGCAGGCGTACGTGATGATATCATCACGCACGCCTGTGCCGGGACGCAGTACAGTGAAGTGTGCGCGCCTGGACATAGGGGAGTATTTAGCTTTTAGTTTTTTTTTTATTTGTTTTTATTTTATGTGCCAACTTTGGTGGACATGGGGGGACTGGGACACACAGGAGGACATGCGAAGAGAGTACATCTGGGGGAAATTGCAGTATGGGGCAAATTACTATGTGAGGGGAAATATTATGGTGGGATTACTGTGTGGGAGCAAATTATTATGGCAGGGATTACTATGTGGGGGCAAATTACTATATGGGGCAATGTGGGGAAAACTACTGCATGGGGCAGTGTGGGCCATGTGGGGTATAATGCATTGTGTGGTCAGTCTGGGGGAAACTACTGTGTGGGAGCAGTGTGGGATAAAATTATGTGTGGGGCAGTGTGGGGTAAATTACTATGTGGGGGCAGTGTGTGGGAAACTACTGTGTGGGGGCAGTGTGGGGTAAGTTACTGTACAGGGCAGTGTGGGGTAAACTACTGTGTGGGGTAAACTACTGTGTGGGGGCAGTGTGGGGTAAAATGCATTGTGCGGTAAGTGTGGGGGAAGCTACTGTGTGGTGGCAGTGTGGGGTAAATTACTGCATGGGGCTGTGTGGAGTAAATTACCATGTTGGGTAAACTACTGCGTGGGGAAGTGTGGGGCAAAATGCATTGTCAGTGTGTGACAAACTACTATATGGGGGCAGTGTGGTGGAAATTAACTCCTTAAGGACACATGACGTATGGGTACGTCATGTGTCCAGTCCCTGAAGATGGCGCCTGCTCCTGCTTGCTGCGGGCACCATCGCTGCGGGGGTCCGGCTGATTCCTGTAGCTGACCCCCGCAGCTGATGATCGCGGTCGGCAGCGCTGCCGATCGCGATCATTTAACCCCGCAGATGCCGTGATTAATCCTGATCACGGCATCTGCGCGCGCTAAAACCGAAAGTAAAACTTTCGGCAGCGCTCCGGCTCCCCCTAGTGGTGATCGGGAGAATCGGAGCGCTTTAAGGGATAGCCTTAAGCCTTTCATTCAGCTTAAGGCTATCACTTACTATTTCCTATGGAGCCCTTGTTAGCAATAGGGCTTCATAGGAAAGTAGTAAAATGCTCATAAACTCCAATACAAGTGTATTGGAGTTTATGATAAAGCAATCAGGTAACTGATTTATATAGGTCCCTATGGGACCTATATAAAAGTGTAAAAAAAAAAAAAAAAATAAAAAACTAAAAATTTAAATCACCCCCCTTTCCCTAAAATTAAAATAAAATAATAAAAAAAATAAAAAAATACACATCAAGGGTGTCGCAATGTGTGAAAACGCCCATAGTATAAAAATACAAAAATATATTTCCCATACGGTAAACAGAAAAAGCGGAAAAAGCGCCCAAATGGCCGATTTGCCGTTTTGGACGCTTCATTTCCTCAAAAAAATTAAATAAAAAGCGATCAAAAGTCCTACACACCCCATAATGGTATCAACTAAAAGTTAAGATCGCCCGCAAAAAATAAGCCCCCATACAACGCCATACAGTTATTTACAAATACGTTATAGCGGTCAAAACATGGCGACAAAAAAAAAAAATTTTTCACTATCAAAACGCGAGAAAAGCTATACATATTGGGTATCGCCGGATTCGTACTGACCTGTAGAATAAAACTAAATGGTCAGTTTTATCGCAAATCAAACGTCGTAATTTAGAAACCCGTAAAACTGTGGTGAAATTGCTTTTTTTTTTGCAATTTCACCCCATTTGGAATTTTTTTCCCGCTTCCCACTACACCGTATGCATTATTAAATGATGGTGTTGGAAAGTACAACTTGTCCCGCAAAAAATAAGCCCTCATATGGCCATGTGAACGGAAAAGTAAAAAAGTTATGGCTCTTGGAAGGCATAGAGCGCAAAACGAAAACGCAAAAATTAAAAAACCCTGTGTCCTTAAGGGGCTAATGTGAGGCGAAGTGTGGGGAAAATTACTATGTGTGGGAAATTACTGTGTGTGGGGGGAATTACTAAGGAGGGCCGTGTGGGGAAAATAACTATGTGGGGGAAATTACTATGGGGGGATTACTATATGAGGGCAGCTTGGTAGGCCTTTCTATTGGGGAGGCACTGTAGGGGCAATTCTATTATTTCTGAGGACACTATACAGGGATTATTGCCTGGAGCACAATATAGGGTGTTATTATTACTGGGGGCATGCTAGGGGACATTATAGCTTCTGTGGACACTATAGGGACATTTGGGGTAATTCATTAAACTGGTGTAAAGTAGAACTGGCTTAGTTGCCCATAGCAGCCAATCAGATCTCACCTTTCTTTTTTTGACAGCGCTTTTGGAAATCCAGTTCTACTTTACACCAATTTTATAAATGACCCCAATTATGTCTTTTAGGGTCACTATTTTTTCAGCAGTATAGTACCTGGGACATTGGGGACCACCACGGGCACAGTATTGGGGCTGGCAGCAAGATTACACTGTTGGGACACTAGGATGGGGAGGTTAATGGAAAAATTGAGAAATCTAACGTGTCTGTGTTACAAACTCTGTAGAGACGAGATGTGGCTGAAATAATTTGTCATGGTGGTCTGGGTCAAATGGAGGAGAAGATGAAAGAGAAGGTCTGCATGACAGGTGATGTCCCTGGATGTAAGAGGTATGTGGTCACTATGACATGTAGAAAGTGATTTTACAGGAGAGTTACACTTTAAAGGCTATATTTGTGTGTCTTTCCTACTTCTTGTTTTTTTCAGTTAAAAGGTTTACCTGGAAATTAGATATAGATGGTCTATCCTCAGGATAGGTCATCAGTTTCAGATCAGTGTGGATCCGACTCCTGACACCCCTGCTGATCAGCTGTTTGAAGAGGCCACAGCTCTCACCAAAGCTCCGGTGAGCACTACAGTCTCTTTATAGTTTACCAAGCAAAGCGCCATACATTAGACTGCAGTGATGCTTGGTAATGCAGATCGTCTCCTCTATTTGAATGGGACTGAACTACAACTAGGCCATGTGACTGATATACAGTGACATAACTGGCCTACCACCAGTTGATCGGCAGGTGTCCCGGGAGAAGGATGCCACCCGATCTGATATTGATGACCTATCCTAAACATAATCTTATACACCTTGCTGGTACTGTATTAGGCTACATGCACACAAACGTATGTGTTTTGCAGTCCGCAAATTGTGGATCCGCAAAAAAAAAGGATGACGGGCGTATGGCATTAGTTTTTTTTTTTTGCGGATACGTTTTTTTTGCGGATCCATTGTAATAATGCCTATCCTTGTCCGCAAAACGGACAAGAATAGGACATGCTCTATTTTTTTTGCGGGGCTACGGAATGGACATACGGATGTGGATAGTACACGGTGTGCTGTCCGCAAAAAAAAACTGAACAGACACATAAACAAAATACACGTTCATGTGCAATATTACTTTTGGGGCCCCACTTAAAATTTTGCCCAGGGCCACACTTTGTCTAAAACCGGCCCTATGTACAAACATTTTTGCAGACTCCTGGCTGAAGAATGCACGGAAGCAAAATAAAAGGTTACAGCAAGGCGGTGGACTTGGTTGACCAGGGAGAGTGTGCAGCTATTGACCGTGATAGATATATCTGCTGGGGAGGTTGAGTGAGATGGGGAAAGATGATAAATTCTGTTTTATCCATGTTACTGTAAGTTTTAGAAAGCGAGAGTAGAATATAGAAAATAGGCATTGTCGGATTCTGGATAGTATGGTGGTGATATCTGGACCAAAGAGGTAAATTTGTGTGTCATCAGCATAAAAGTGATACTGAAATCCATTGAACTCTATTAGCTGTCCCAGGCCAAAGGTGTAGATTGAGAAAAGCAGGAGTCCTAGGACAGCGCCTTGAGGGACACCAATAGAGAGGGTATGAGACAAGAAGGTGGTGTGAGAGTGGGAGACACAAATTGTCCGATCTGTAAGGTATGATGTGATCCAGGAGAGGGTCAAGTTTGTGATGCACAGAGATGAGGGAGTTTGCAACAGAAGGGAGTGCTTGACGGTGTCACATGCAGAGAGCAGGTCGAAGAGAAGGAGGACAGAGTAATATTGTTTGACTTTGGCGTTTAGCATGTCATTTGTGACTTTGGTATGGGCAGTTTCAGTTGAGTGGTGGGGTCGGAAGACAGATTGTAGCCGGTCGTCATGTTTTAAAGCAGTTACAAGGGCCCTAATACATTTACATTACTGCTTTAACTAACTCAATTTAAATGACTAATAAGGGAAAATAAGCAGGCACTTATGCATAACCCATAGCAATGTTTGTTGGGCAGAAAGTACCACATCTGCTGAAACCTAAGAGTGGCCATCTAATTTCAATAGGGCGCTTTATCTTGATTCTTAAAAATGCTATTATATGTATGAGATGAATATTTAAAGAAAAGGAAACAAATGAATTCTATTCTGTGACATCAGGAAAATCATATTTTTTTTCAAGGTTTTGGAAAGTCTTTCTTCAATTCTTGATTTCATAGTAATGGATCCGCTTTAGAGATGAGCTTATCGATTTGATAGAATCAAATTTTTTTTTTCAAAGAATTGGATTTGTTATGGTCCAGAATTTCTTCAGGAAAAATTCAACCAAATTTTGATTCTGAAGGTGAAAGAGGGAGGAATTTACAGAAATATAAAGCCCCTTTGTTTCAGGTTGAATCGAGTCCTACCCAAATCAAATTTATTGGCTGATTAGATTATTCAGAATGAAACAAATTATTTCCTGTTTTTTAATCCCCCTAGGTGACCTGAACATATGATTGTTTGCTCTGTTACACAATACAGTAAAATGATTCTATATTACAAAATATAGTGATTTATAGGAGCACTAAGATCGCAAGCTTGGGGGTCTTTAGTTAGGTCTTATATGACAACTGATCAGTACCTCATGATTGTGCCTCAGAGCCCGCTCCTTCTGTCTTAACCACTCAGATGCCATGGTTGCTTTTGACAGAGGCATCTGTGTGGTTGGCTGAGGTGATGGTCTCTGTAGTAAGGTGCCAGCTGTAGTGGGCTCAGCTCTTGAAAATATATGTGCATCTAAAAGTGTCACAGTCACCTGGCCAGCTGACTGCATTGATACCACAGTTGGGTATGATTATGGTAATAACAGAACTGCTCACTTCACTGTAAAGATTTTCACTTTAATGATGACAATAAATTTCTTTTTTTCCCAGTGACACATAGCATTTAATCTGAAGAATGGTGCACATACCATTTACATGCTTAAAGTACCTATTTGTATAAACATTTGATTCAGTCTGTCAATGATATAATATAAACCAATTTTCTGTTTTGACCAAATATAACCTTACAATTAATTTATACTGAATGGAAAAAGGCACATTTCATCTTAGTCATGAAGGAATTTATACCAAACGTTGATTTACAGTAAGTTTTCAGCTTGAAAGCAGCTAACATCATAGTCATACAGACAAATTAATGAACAAAAATATGTAATTAAGCTAGATATCCAACTGAAGACTTCACATGGAGGTTTTAGTTTTAAAACATGATTTAAAACCACATCTCACTTCAATTTTCTCTGTTCTCACTACATCTGACTGCTATATAGAAATAATTTTGTTCACAGGGACACCTTTCAAGAAAAATCACAGAGAGAAGTAGGAGAGCAGGGAATATACAGTTTTATGATGCCTGGGTGACTCGTGGACTGAATGATAGGTCTATTCTGGCTACTTCATGTGTATTCAGAATATTCCCTAATATTCCCTCATATAAGAGAAAATCACAGGGGCACATTAATCATTTCTGTACACCAGATTTCTCATATCGAAAAGCCACATATTTTGTTCAAGTCAATACAGTACTTCTGAAAAAATTTGCTCTGCTCTACCCACTTACTAAAATGATGAGCAGCATAGGGCGGTGAATGGGCGGTGGTTGGCACATTTATTATAATTTACATCAGAAAACTAGGAAGAAGATGAGGAAAGATGAACATTAGTATTTGCAAACTAATTCTAAATGGAACAGATTAATTAGGAATTTCACAAAAATTCGGACAAAGCTCGCAAAATGGTGCTGGTCATTTTACATCTAAAATTCTGCACACCAGTGAGGAAATCATGGTAAGGAAGAGGAAAATGGAGGAATACATGACCCTTGGTGGGGCCCTGCTTGGTGTGCTTACCCACAATGCTTTGCATTCAGCTTGACTGCCAATCAGGTGGGAGGATATTGGCTTTATGTTAGCTCTGAAGCACAAACACCATTTTGAGCTGAGCCACTGATGCTATTAGTTGTGCCTGCTATGTTTCTGACAGACACAGCAATTAGACACATGAGCAGCCATTTTGCAGGGACAGTATAAGGATTGTGAAGAAGTTGCATTTAGTTAGGTAGATTGAATTACTAGATATATAGTCAAGTTTTATTATCATGGACAGGATAGGGTGAATTAAGGTTGTGTGTCTGTTACAGCCTGTGCTGAAGAGAAATCACATGTATACAGGCTTCTGCACAGAAGTACTTAAATAGACAGAACCCTATGAGTTTTTATGTGCAGGAGCCAGCAGTTCTTTCCAAAACATGTTGCAAAGCTTCAACATTTTATAAGTTAGCAATAAGTGTATTTTAGTGTGTCAAGAGCAGCGTATTAGTGTATATTTTTGTAAAACCCAGGGGCATGCAATTGTGCCTGTTTTTGGGGTTTTCCCAAAACCTCAAACCAAAAATTATACGTCGAACAAATATAAACATGATTAAAATCAATATATGAAGAGAGACATTTACAATAGAAATGTGATGTCTGGACGGTATACAATAGCGGCAGACCATGCGACTGCTATGGGGCCCAGGGCAAGAGGGGGCCCAGTCTTAGTTGGGATCATCTCCTCTTCTACTGGAGGTAAAAACTTGGTCAGGACTTTACCCTCTAAAGGAACAACTTTTAGCAGATGAGACAATGGAAAAATGGCCCAAGGGTTATTGAAAAGAGTTTAGGCAGAAACCATTCTGTCCTGTGTGGGGGCCTGGTTTGATCTTTGCTATGGGGCCCTTACTTCCGCCTCTTTACCGCTAACGCATGGATGCGTCCAGGCGGCAGGTTCATTCCTCCTGGACGCATCTGCGCGTCATCTTGCTCACAGGATCGAGTCGGGAG
Source organism: Bufotes viridis (assembly GCA_033119425.1). Classification (NCBI taxonomy): domain Eukaryota; kingdom Metazoa; phylum Chordata; class Amphibia; order Anura; family Bufonidae; genus Bufotes; species Bufotes viridis. The sequence goes on from CM065589.1 coordinate 409,246,832, forward strand.
AATTTAAACTACAGCCTGCCAGCGTTAATTATGCGCTGGCATTCTGTAGAAGTTAAAAAAATCGCATATCAGACGCTGTTTTGTTAACAGCGTCTGATATGCTCTGCTACTTGTTCCTCTGGTGGTCTCTTTTGCTTGGGACCACCAAAGGAAACATATGTAAGTGCACCAATCACCACACAGACCCCCATCCAACACCCCTGTCACTGATTAACCCCCGATTAACCTCTGATTAACCAAATTTTGATTCTGAAGGTGAAAGAGGGAGGAATTTACAGAAATATAAAGCCCCTTTGTTTCAGGTTGAATCGAGTCCTACCCAAATCAAATTTATTGGCTGATTAGATTATTCAGAATGAAACAAATTATTTCCTGTTTTTAATCCCCTAGGTGACCTGAACATATGATTGTTTGCTCTGTTACACAATACAGTAAAATGATTCTATATTACAAAATATAGTGATTTATAGGAGCACTAAGATCGCAAGCTTGGGGTCTTTAGTTAGGTCTTATATGACAACTGATCAGTACCTCATGATTGTGCCTCAGAGCCCGCTCCTTCTGTCTTAACCACTCAGATGCCATGGTTGCTTTTGACAGAGGCATCTGTGTGGTTGGCTGAGGTGATGGTCTCTGTAGTAAGGTGCCAGCTGTAGTGGGCTCAGCTCTTGAAAATATATGTGCATCTAAAAGTGTCACAGTCACCTGGCCAGCTGACTGCATTGATACCACAGTTGGGTATGATTATGGTAATAACAGAACTGCTCACTTCACTGTAAAGATTTTCACTTTAATGATGACAATAAATTTCTTTTTTTCCCAGTGACACATAGCATTTAATCTGAAGAATGGTGCACATACCATTTACATGCTTAAAGTACCTATTTGTATAAACATTTGATTCAGTCTGTCAATGATATAATATAAACCAATTTTCTGTTTTGACCAAATATAACCTTACAATTAATTTATACTGAATGGAAAAAAGGCACATTTCATCTTAGTCATGAAGGAATTTATACCAAACGTTGATTTACAGTAAGTTTTCAGCTTGAAAGCAGCTAACATCATAGTCATACAGACAAATTAATGAACAAAAATATGTAATTAAGCTAGATATCCAACTGAAGACTTCACATGGAGGTTGTAGTTTTAAAACATGATTTAAAACCACATCTCACTTCAATTTTCTCTGTTCTCACTACATCTGACTGCTATATAGAAATAATTTTGTTCACAGGGACACCTTTCAAGAAAAATCACAGAGAGAAGTAGGAGAGCAGGAATATACAGTTTTATGATGCCTGGGTGACTCGTGGACTGAATGATAGGTCTATTCTGGCTACTTCATGTGTATTCAGAATATTCCCTAATATTCCCTCATATAAGAGAAAATCACAGGGGCACATTAATCATTTCTGTACACCAGATTTCTCATATCGAAAAGCCACATATTTTGTTCAAGTCAATACAGTACTTCTGAAAAATTTGCTCTGCTCTACCCACTTACTAAAATGATGAGCAGCATAGGGGCGGTGAATGGGCGGTGGTTGGCACATTTATTATAATTTACATCAGAAAACTAGGAAGAAGATGAGGAAAGATGAACATTAGTATTTGCAAACTAATTCTAAATGGAACAGATTAATTAGGAATTTCACAAAAATTCGGACAAAGCTCGCAAAATGGTGCTGGTCATTTTACATCTAAAATTCTGCACACCAGTGAGGAAATCATGGTAAGGAAGAGGAAAATGGAGGAATACATGACCCTTGGTGGGGCCCTGCTTGGTGTGCTTACCCACAATGCTTTGCATTCAGCTTGACTGCCAATCAGGTGGGAGGATATTGGCTTTATGTTAGCTCTGAAGCACAAACACCATTTTGAGCTGAGCCACTGATGCTATTAGTTGTGCCTGCTATGTTTCTGACAGACACAGCAATTAGACACATGAGCAGCCATTTTGCAGGGACAGTATAAGGATTGTGAAGAAGTTGCATTTAGTTAGGTAGATTGAATTACTAGATATATAGTCAAGTTTTATTATCATGGACAGGATAGGGTGAATTAAGGTTGTGTGTCTGTTACAGCCTGTGCTGAAGAGAAATCACATGTATACAGGCTTCTGCACAGAAGTACTTAAATAGACAGAACCCTATGAGTTTTTATGTGCAGGAGCCAGCAGTTCTTTCCAAAACATGTTGCAAAGCTTCAACATTTTATAAGTTAGCAATAAGTGTATTTTAGTGTGTCAAGAGCAGCGTATTAGTGTATATTTTTGTAAAACCCAGGGGGCATGCAATTGTGCCTGTTTTTGGGGTTTTCCCCCCAAAACCTCAAACCAAAAATTATACGTCGAACAAATATAAACATGATTAAAATCAATATATGAAGAGAGACATTTACAATAGAAATGTGATGTCTGGACGGTATACAATAGCGGCAGACCATGCGACTGCTATGGGGCCCAGGGCAAGAGGGGGCCCAGTCTTAGTTGGGATCATCTCCTCTTCTACTGGAGGTAAAAACTTGGTCAGGACTTTACCCTCTAAAGGAACAACTTTTAGCAGATGAGACAATGGAAAAATGGCCCAAGGGTTATTGAAAAGAGTTTAGGCAGAAACCATTCTGTCCTGTGTGGGGGGCCTGGTTTGATCTTTGCTATGGGGCCCTTACTTCCGCCTCTTTACCGCTTAACGCATGGATGCGTCCAGGCGGCAGGTTCATTCCTCCTGGACGCATCTGCGCGTCATCTTGCTCACAGGATCGAGTCGGGGAGAATTTAAACTACAGCCTGCCAGCGTTAATTATGCGCTGGCATTCTGTAGAAGTTAAAAAAAAATCGCATATCAGACGCTGTTTTGTTAACAGCGTCTGATATGCCTGCTGCTTGTTCCTCTGGTGGTCTCTTTTGCTTGGGACCACCAAAGGAAACATATGTAAGTGCACCAATCACCACACAGACCCCCCATCCAACACCCCTGTCACTGATTAACCCCCGATTAACCTCTGATTAACCCCTAACACCCCATGTCACCCCCCTGATCACCCCCTGTCACCCCCCCTGTCACTAATCACTCCCCTGTAAGGCTCATAAAGACGTCTGTACGTGTTTTGCGGATCCATGGATCCACGGATCCGCAAAACACGGACACCGGCAATGTGCATTCCGCATTTTGCGGATCCGCACATTACCAGAATTATATAGAAAATGCCTTTTCTTGTCCGCAATTGCAGACAAGAATAGGACATGCTCTATCTTTTGCGGAGCTGAGCATGTCCGCTCTCCGCATAGTGTGCTCTCCGCATCACCGCCGGCCCCATTCACACTGAATGGGTCTGCATCTATTCTGCAGAATTGCAGAATAGATGCGGACATTTTTGCGTACGTGTGCCTTACTTCTTTTTTTTTTTTTGCACATTTTTTGGCAGAGATTTTTTCATCCACATTGATTGATGCGAATGAAGAAATCTGTGCCGTTCATATTTTTTTTTCAGCCCAGAGGCTGAACGGAAAAAAAAAATCTCATTACTCGTATGCTCAATATAAGGAGAATAGCAGAAACTCCTAATGCTGGCCATACATGTAATGATTGCGGAGACCCTCAAATGCCATGGCACTACAAACACCTCACATGTGACCCCATTTTATAAAGAAGACATCCCAAGATATTCTGTGAGGGGTATGGTGAGTTCATGTAAAATTTTATTTTTTGTCACAAGTTAGTGGAATATGAGTCATTTCCCGCTAACTTGTGCCAAAAAAAAAACTGGCCATGCCCCTCACGGAATACCTTGGGGTGTCTTCTTTCCAAAATGTGGTCACATGTGGGGTATTTATACTGCCCTGGCATTTTAGGGGTCCTAAAGCGAGAGAAGAAGTCTGGAATACAAATGCGTAAAATGCCCTCCTAAAAAGTACTCATTGGAATTTGGGCCCCTTTGCGCACCTAGGCTGCAAAAAAGTGTCACACATGTGGTATCGCCGTACTCAGGAGAAGTAGGGCAATGTGTTTTGGGGTGTATTTTTACATATACCCATGCTGGGTGAGAAATATCTCTGTAAAGGACAACTTTAAAAATTTTTTTATACAAAGTTGACAATTTACTGAGATATTTCTCTCACCCAGCATGGGTATATGTAAAAATACACCCCAAAACACATTTCCTTACTTCTTCTGAGTACGGCGATAACACATTAGTGACACTTTTTTGCAGCCTGGGTGCGCAAAGGGGCCCAAATTCCAATGAGTACCTTTAGGTTTCACATGGCTGCTCACAATTTAGCGCCGCCCAAAATGCCAGAACAGTAAACACACCCCACAAATGACCCCATTTCGGAAAGTAGACAACCCAAAGTATTCACTGAGGGGCATAGTGAGTCCGTGGGAGATTTTTTTTTTTTTTGACAGAAGTTAGCAGAAATGGCATTTTATTTTTATTTATTTTCCTCAGAAAGTGTCATTTTCTGCTAACTTGTGAAAAAAAAATGAAAGGATACATGAACTCACCATGCCCCTCCGCGAATACTTTGGGGTGTCTTCTTTCTAAAATGGTGTCATTTGGGGGGTATTTATACTATCCTGGCATTCTAGCACCTGAAGAAACATGGCAGGTCCTCAGAAAGTCAGAGCTGCTTCAAAATGTGGAAATTCACTTTTTTGCACCATTGTTTGTAAACGCTATAAGTTTTACCCAAACCAATAAATATACACTTATTGGATTTTTTTTTCAAAGACATGTAAAACAATAAATTTAGAGTAAAATTTATATAGAAATGTAGTTTTAAAAAAAAAAATTACAACAGAAAGTGAAAAATGTCATTTTTTTGCAACATTTTTTGATTAATAGCAAAAAAAGTAAAAATGTCAGCAGCAATAAAATACCACCTAATGACAGCTCTATTAGTGAGAAGAAATAAAGGTAAAATTCATTTGGGTGGTAAGTTGTATGAGGGAGCAATAAACGGTAAAAATAGTGTAGTGCAGAATTGTAAAAAGTGGCCTGGTCATTAAGGGTGTTTAGGCTAGGGGGGGCTGATGTGGTTAAACTTGGCCAGCCACAGCTGAAACCACTGATTTATGGTATTGCTATTTTGGCAATTGAATTTCACCCCAGAACAAAATATATCCTTTGCAGGACACTATTAAACTTGGACAGCCACAGCTGAAACCACTGATTTACGGTATTGCTATTTTGGCAATTGAATTTCACCCCAGAACAAAATATATCCTTTGCCGGACACTATTATACTTTGCAAGCCACTGCTGGGACACCATATTTAGGGGATTGCTATTTTGGCAATTGAATTTCACCACATAAAATAATCTATCCTTTGCTAGACAGCAGACAGTATTACACTTGGCTAGCCACAGCTGGAACACCAGATTTAGGGGATTGGTATTTAGGCAATTGAATTTAACCCCTTAATAAAATATAGAAATTTCTATCCTGAGTTTCTAGGGGGGACAATAAGCATAGCCAAGCCTCTGATGTAGGATATAGCAAAAAAAAAAACTAGTATTGATGGATTGATGGACTTGGTGGCAGCTTGTGCTGGTGCACCACAAGACACAAAATGGCCACCAATCACCCCAGAAAAAAGTGACAGAAAAACGCTCTGTGTAGCCTAAAAACCAGTGAGCAATTAACTAGCAGAAGTTCAATCATTCACAGCGGTAGATCGATCACTTCATTAGGTGCTTTTCCCTGCCTAATTTCGCCCTCACAGAAGCTGAGTCCTCTCCCTACACTAATCACAGCAGTGTGACGTGCGGCGCTACGTGACTCCAGCTTAAATAGAGGCTGGGTCACATGCTGCACTTGGCCAATTACAGCCATGCCATTAGTAGGCATGGCTGTGATGGATTCTTAGGACAAGAAGTAAAACACTAGCTGATTGGCTGCTGTGCAGCCCTTCAGAAATCAGGAAGAAATCGCCGAACAACGGACCCGAACCCAAACTTTTTTGAAAATGTTCGGTCCGGGTCCGGGTCCTGAACACCCCAAAATTCGGTACGAACCTGAACTATGCTCGAACTGTTCGCTCAACCCTAGTTATAAACCCTATTCTTTGCAATTGAGTTTTCACAAAAACTTGTTGCAATTATTGTACAGTTTATAAGTGAGCATGAACACCTTCCCGACATCCGCCGTACATTTTTGGCGGATGTCGGGTCTTTAAATATGGCACCCGCTCTGGAGCAGAGCAAGTGCCATAGCCACCGGGTGCCTGCTGTTTAATACATCAGACACCTGCAACTAATTTCCACAATCGGCAATAATGCCAAATACTGACATTTAACCCCTCAGATGCCATGGTCAAATGTGACCACGGAATCTGTGAGTTCTAAAACCCAGAAGTGCATGCTTCCAGGTCAGGAGCACTTGCCCCCGGCAGAGATCGGGAAAGTGTCCTATGCAAATAATGCGCCTGAGCCTCTACTAGGCTTACAGGCTCAATATTTGCATATCACAGTTCATGCCAGCAGGTGGTAGCACTGAACTGTAGACTTCTGTAGAATAGATTAATGGAGCAAATTCAATTATTTTATACAAGTTGAAATCTGATGATTGCAAGTTGTCGTCCACTTGGGGGCCTAACAAATAAACGTAAAAAATATTTGGAAAATATAAAAAAATGAAAATATATAAATATTCACCCACCTTTCCCAAGTAAAAATGAATAAGCAATTAAAAAAAAATAATAATCATCGGCATCGCTGCATATGAAAATACCTAGCAGAAAATCAGGAAATGAAGAAAAGGTTCCAGCTTCAACGGTGCAGTACAAAATTGATTTATTGAAGCATATAGCTTTTCCAGTGCAGGTAAAAAAAACTTGGTCTACGCGTTTCAGACCCTTACATGTTGGTCCTTAATCATGACATGAATACATACACAGCAAGACTGACTTATAAAGAGCCCCTGAATACCCATAATGCTCCATGGCAAAATCAGTCTGCTTAAAGCAACACCTGTGCCTACCTAAAACAGTGGAGAAAATGATTAAACACATCGCTAGACGTTACACATACAAACAACAGGCAATATAACATTTACAGAATACCATTTTTCAATACTGTAAGATGAGGTCTTGTCTCTTATTCAAACCTTTGGGCTGTCTAGTTTCTAATTGGAAAATCCAGAAAGCTTCTCTGTTCAGAAGCTTGCGTCTGTGATCTCCACCCCTGTGAGAAGCAGTAACCCTTTCAATGCCCTGAATACAAAGCTGACTGGTATTGCCACCATGTACAACCGCACAGTGTAGACTCACTGCAGAGACAGTGCGTTTCTCATGATGTGGTATATCAGAGAGATGCTTTCTGATTCTTGTTTTCAAGGTATTGGTGGTGCAGCCAATATATTGAATATTGCAGGGGATGCAAGTAACCAAATAAATGACATGTTTGGTGTTACAGTTTACATAGGAACAAATTGTACGTTCAGTCCCATTGACACTGGACTTAAAGTGTTTGGTTACTTGCATATAACTGCAGCATATACACTTGGTGTGCCCACATCGATAGTTGCCTACATTCGTCAGCCAGGTCGGTTTTCTGTCTCCCTGGCTGATAAAAAGACTAGGGCTCAAGTGGTCACCCAGGGTGGGGGCCCTACGTGCAACGCAGCGCACTCCTCCGGCCAGGACTGAAGACCAGTCCATATCACCGTGCAATTTTGCAAATATCCCGATACTCCGTGCTATACTGTGTGCTGAACGTAACCGGGGGTGTGGTATCGGAGTTCACTGACCTCTTGGATTTTTTGCTGGAAAAAAATAAAGCCTTCCTATTGATGGGAGCAACTGCACCAATGGATCGCTCTATGGCTTTTCTTGGATACTGTCTCCTAGTCAATCTCTGGAGTATATTGTTGGCTTCTGTTGCAAAAAGAGCATCATTGGAGCAGTTGCGTCTCGCCCTAACCAATTCCCCTTTGGGTATATTACCAGTTACATGGAATGGCATGATGATGCCAGCAGCGTGGTATTCCCTGCTGTTTCTTTTCTATATGTGCAGGTATTAACCCTATGTTGGACCACAACAGCCTCTAAGTACAGGTCCAAAAAAAACGTACCCCGAGTATCGTGCTGTAAAGTGAAAGAAATAGAATCTATTGCTGTATTGAGGTAGTCACTGAAGGCCGGTATGGCCGCCACATCGTCTGACCACACAAACAGCAGGTCGTCGATGTAGCGACCATACCAGCGTAAGGAGACAGCAAAAGGGTTCGTGTCGATGAGGAGGAAGTGTCTCTCCCACCATGCCATGAATATGTTGGCTATGGAGGGAGAGAACCTGGCCCCCATCGACATGCCCGAGACCTGTAGATAAAACTGTCCGTCAAATGTGAAAAAATTGTGTTTCAGGAGGAAGTCAACTGCCGTCTCCATAAAATCTCATTAAGATGGAGTGTACGAACTGTAGGTATTCAGGAACCACCTGAGAGACACTAGCGCCAGGTTATGGGGGATGTTAGTATATAAAGAAGTGACGTCTGCAGTGATCCAGACAAACTTGTCCTCCCAAGAAAAATTTGAAAAAACCTGCAATACTGAGCTCATGTGTCTCAGGTAGCCTCTTATCTGGGGAACCAGTGGCTGTAATAGTGAGTCTACTCACTCAGATAGTCGCTCAGAAAAAGAGCCTATACCAGCTACAATGGGACGTAGTGGGGGTGGAAAAATGCCCTTGTGATTGTGAATTTTTGGCAATGCATGAAAAATTGCCATGATGGGATTTTTAACAAAAATAAAAATAAAATCCACCTCTTTTTGTTTGTGGACTCCCAATTCCAGACCCCTGGAGAGCAGTTTATTGAGTATCAGCTGGAAATACCTGTACTATAAAAATATAAAACAAATTATCCCATCCGGTAAATGGAGTAATGGAAAAAAAAATAGCTTTATACAGCTTTATACAATCACGCATCTGTGAGGGGACTTGTTGAATCCGACATTCTCCACTTACACTTTACGCATCGGACACCCAGGAGTTAATCAAGCAGTTTTTAATCCGGAGATTGTATTACAAGATATGCAGGGAATCCAGATGGTAAAAGAATTATGCCTCTAATATTCTCCTTGATGAGAAGATAAGATACTACACAGATTCTCCTCAGATTCTCCTCAGAATCAGAGCACACAAAACAGCAATGTATAACAGGGAAAACAGGAAGTGGCTAGACTGAACCAACTAGAAGCTGAAACAGAGGGGGGAATAGAAGAGAAGAGCATACCAATACACAATGCAAGATACTGAAACAGAACACTCCCCATCTGGTATCGGTAGATACCACGATGTATATGCAAACAATGGAATTGTATAAATAACAATGAATAATGTCCATAAACCTGATAAATAGACAAATGAATAATGTCCATAAACCTGAAAAGGAAACATGCAATGAACATTTATTCAAACCAAAAAAAGATATGAGTGAGACAATAGAATCAGGGTATGGCACTCAACTTATCTGGAAATATGCAGACAGTAGGCACTATTAAAATATATGTAACATTTATTAAAACACACAATAGAACAGATATGAAAAAAAAAAAATTATGAAAACATTTTTTTCTGAAAAAATTTTGAAAAAAATCTTTATGAAAAAAAATTTTTGGGGAAATTTTTTTATAAAAAAGTTTCTTTGAAAAATAAAAATAAAATAAAAACTAAAAAAATAATAAAAAATGAAGTGAGTTCATGAAGAATCCATTAGCTCAATTGTACTAAAAAGTCCATCTTGCAATAATTCGTGTACAGACTTGGCTATGGAGCCACTCCAGATAGTTAAAACACTAGAGGATATGAAGTATGTCCGTACTTGGTTGGACCAATTCTCCGTTAGTGTATTTTTCAAATATTTGCTAGATAGGTGGTGGCATCCCACCACAAATCTTACCTCCGTGGATTAGTCAGTGTCGGTACCAGTACTCACTTTCTTTGCGATAAGCCGGCTCAAATCGACAATTATTTGGAGACGATTCAGCATGGACACTTTGCTTTAAAACAGCAACCTTTCCCGGGCGTTGATTTGTAAGAGACCACTTAGCTTGTGATATCAAGCGGTATACTCTACCGTAAATAACGTCAAACCTTTAATTCGCCCGGAGGTCTGTTTGTCCGTTTAGACTCCGGGAATACGTATTTCTCCACTTCAAATAGCAGCGCTGCAAGGAGGTTTTAAGTAAGTGTAGTCACCAAGCGCGTTTCGAGGTCTCAGTAATGCTGACCTCTTCCTCAGTGGTATATTTTTGTTCAAATGAACACCTCCTTATATAGCCCAAACTGACCCCAATTGATTTAATTGGATCACTCCTCCCTTTTGGGGAAGTCTGTTTGGATTGTGGATCAGAACATAGTCACACACAGGTGTATTCTCCTTATTCATCGACTATTTTGCACATTTCAGACCCAAAATAATCTTATCAAAAGGTCTAGACCATCAAAAGTGAACATCATACCCAATATGTGAAGATTTTTATCAAAAAACATGGGTGAACACATATTTTAACTTCTTTGCGTTTGGTCTGCGGTTTTGTCGATCAATGCGTTTTCTTTACCATAACTGCTATTATATTAAAATGCATATATAAAATAAAAGAAAAGTCTATATTATCCTCTATTAGAGTTATATAGTTACAAATTCAAGAACATCTTTGGAGTTTTCCACATTGCATATCATAAAACAACACACGCATATAAATTATTCTTTCTTTTCAATTAGAACACATTACCTCTTTATTACTCAACAGCCCTTGACCAAAAAACTCCAAATGGTGAATACCGCATATTGCTGTTTTTTTTTTTTTTTATGTCTAACGTGCGGTTTTTGGGTCATCATGCGTTTTCTTTACCATAACTGCTGTTTAGTTGAGGTACATACTTCCAATAGAGGAAAACTTCATAATACCTTCTGTTCAAATTTTACAGTTAAAAACATGCTTGAAACATTTATGAATCCTCACTCTTTTTACCCAAAGGAGTCAACTCTTATTCAGAAATTCTCACATAACAATGATAATGTGAGAATTTCGAATAAGACTGACTCCTTTGAGTAAAAGAGTGAGATTCATAAATGTTTCAAGCATGTTTTAACTGTAAAATTTGAACAGAAGGTATTATGAAGTTTTCCTCTATTGGAAGTATGTACCTCAACTAAACAGCAGTTATGGTAAAGAAACGCATGATGACCCAAAACCGCACGTTAGACATAAAAAAAAAAAAAAACAGCAATATGCGGTATTCACCATTTGGAGTTTTTTGGTCAAGGGCTGTTGAGTAATAAAGAGGTAATGTGTTCTAATTGAAAAGAAAGAATAATTTATATACGTGTGTTGTTTTATGATATGCAATGTGAAAACTCCAAAGATGTTCTTGAATTTGTAACTATATAACTCTAATAGAGGATAATATAGACTTTTCTTTTATTTTATATATGCATTTTAATATAATAGCAGTTATGGTAAAGAAAACGCATTGATCGACAAAAACCGCAGACCAAGCGCAAAGAAGTTAAAATATGTGTTCACCCATGTTTTTTGATAAAAATCTTCACATATTGGGTATGATGTTCACTTTGATGGTCTAGACCTTTGATAAGATTATTTTGGGTCTGAAATGTGCAAAATAGTCGATGAATAAGGAGAATACACCTGTGTGTGACTATGTTCTGATCCACAATCCAAACAGACTTCCCCAAAAGGGAGGAGTGATCCAATTAAATCAATTGGGGTCAGTTTGGGCTATATAAGGAGGTGTTCATTTGAACAAAAATATACCACTGAGGAAGAGGTCAGCATTACTGAGACCTCGAAGCGCGTTGGTGACTACACTTACTTAAAACCTCCTTGCAGCGCTGCTATTTGAAGTGGAGAAATACGTATTCCCGGAGTCTAAAAGGACAAACAGACCTCCGGGCGAATTAATGGTTTGACGTTATTTACGGTAGAGTATACCGCTTGATATCACAAGCTAAGTGGTCTCTTACAAATCAACGCCCGGGAAAGGTTGCTGTTTTAAAGCAAAGTGTCCATGCTGAATCGTCTCCAAATAATCGTCGATTTGAGCCGGCTTATCGCAAAGAAAGTGAGTATTGGTACCGACACTGACTAATCCACGGAGGTAAGATTTGTGGTGGGACGCCACCACCTATCTAGCAAATATTTGAAAAATACAGTAACGGAGAATTGGTCCAACCAAGTACGGACATACTTCATATCCTCTAGTGTTTTAACTATCTGGAGTGGCTCCATAGCCAAGTCTGTACACGAATTATTGCAAGATGGACTTTTTAGTACAATTGAGCTAATGGATTCTTCATGAACTCACTTCATTTTTTATTATTTTTTTAGTTTTTATTTTATTTTTATTTTTCAAAGAAACTTTTTTATAAAAAAAATTCAAAATTTTTTTTTTTTCATAAAGATTTTTTTTAAAAAAAAATTTTCTGAAAAAATTTTCATAATTTTTTTTTTTTCATATCTGTTCTATTTTGTGTTTTAATAAATGCTACATATATTTTAATAGTGCCTACTGTCTGCATATTTCCAGATAAGTTGAGTGCCATACCCTGATTCTATTGTCTCACTTTTATTTTTTGTGGTGTTTGGAAGCTTACACCATTTGAGTATTGAGCACCATAGTCCAATCACAGATCGGTGGAGCCGTCTCAAAACCACTTCAGTCAAAAAAAGATATGACTTCAGTTCAGACCATAGAGCTGGTACTGGAAACAGTCCTAGAAGATGACGAGCATCTCTGGTAGAAGAAATCTCCACATGGAAGTTCTTTCCATCTGAACTGGAAACTACTAAGTTTAGACCAATACTAATAAGTCCAGTAGGCCAGTCGAGACGATCAACTTGTTTGTCTCTTAACAGAACAAAATCTCCTTCCTTTAAATTAGGCCTTGGTTCTTGCCACCTTCTTTGTTCTTGCGAGAGGCAGAGGTACCTTCTCCTCCACTTTTTCCAGAACTGACTGGCGAGATGTTGTACCTGCTTCCACCGAAATTGCAAAAGTTGTGCTCTTTGAAAACGCCAGATGGCACAGGAATATTTCCTATCTTTTCTGGTTTGTTCTTGAGTGATCTTTTATGCACCCCAGATGTGGATTTCTTCTTTTTTACTACAGGAGATTTCTGTTACTTTCATTAGAAGCTGAGCGAGACTTGGTTCTCCTTGATCTTACCAAAGATTTAGAATGTGACTTCTCTGTCTCTTTCACCGATTTAGAGTGAGAGCGCTCATTTCGTGAGGCTGATTTACATGTAGATTGCTTTCTGTCTATGAATAGTGAACGCAAATGCTCATGTCTGCCTTTCACTTCTGAAATGGGACCTGTCTTTGTACGTATGGACTTGGGTTGTTTACATGCACTATTTGTCATGGACATTGGCGGTGAACTTTTCCCTGTGGTTTCCAGAAAAAGCTGAGCAATATGAAGTAGTGATGAGCAGCATAGGCAATATTCAAATTCACAATATTTTGCTATTTTTTGGCCAAATATTCACCATAAATTTACAATTGCAAAAATTGGTAATGTAATATGCACATATTGTACGCACAATTTCATTACCTATAACATGTAAAAAACAGACAATCACACATATGCTGTATGCTAAAAACTGAGTATGTACAAGCCAACAACCTTGCCATGAGAAACGTACAGTCAGGATACCTTAGTTACAATGACAGCCTTGTGCACTATGAGACATTCAAAACCAGCTCTCATCTGACTGAGAGACAGTAAGCCTCAAAGTTGCTTGATTTAAGTTTAATGGCTTGGGGGGACCTGCACACCTAGACCATTATTATTAGGGTGACAAAATTTGTAAAAAACAAAATTGGGGATGACAGCTAACTTTTCTCTCACTGCTTAGGAGGGTTGCATACAATTTTTCAGTTTTCAAATTGTAGTATCAATCAAACTTTGCGGCCTTCTTGCTGCAGTGATGTCTCTCAGAGAAAAACATTGACCCAGTGGGCTGGAAAGACATGTACTGTCTATGCCCATAACTGGTGCTCCAGGTATCCACCATGGCATGCAACTTGCAGCATAGCAAGACAGTACAACGGTATATATATTTTTTTGAGAAATAACATGGTTAGGTGGGACTTAAGCATGCACCATTTGATTGTAGGGCACATCAAGATTTTTCTTGGCCACACGTTCCGCTATCTATGGCTGATGATTGAGCTGAGGAGGATGAGGAGTAGTGTGAGAGAAAGAAGCAGTAAGTGATGATGACGACAACAAGTTCACTGTACTGCATGTAGATGGGGCTTGGCTGCTGCAAAATGCAACAAAGACCAAGAGAAGGAGTTCACTGTTGTGCAGTTGGCCAATTCTATTTTACCACTGGATAGGGTGATGCTGCTGCATGTGCTGCAATAGAGTCGTGGTGCCTAATAGCAATTAGCGAATCACTCGAGATTCAGTTCAGTTAAATTTTGCCAAATTTTTCTAAAAGTTTGGTTCAGACTCAAATCGATTCAGGTCGAATCAAAGTTGCTCTAATTCCCCTGGAAATTGGGATATAACACCCTCTAGTATCCTAGGACTCCTAGCTATTTTTAGGGAAACATATCTCTTTTTTTTTTTTCTTTTTTTATGAGTTTTTCTTTTTACAACTTCCCTCCCTAATCTCTCAAACGCAATGACAGCAATAGTAAATTATGTCTAAGTGACACTGACATACATGGCTATATGTAAATGCACATTTGACTGCATCAACAAAAAGTGTGTTTAAAAATCACTGCACAGTTGCATGTGTTATGCTTTTTCATATTCCAAAGCATCTAAAAATTGTTCCTTATTGGGAGCAGATGGTGTTTTAACACACACAGTGATATTGGATAAAAAAAAAAAAAAAAAACTTTGAAAAAAGTCTACCAAAAGTCCAAAATTTTGCCATCAAACACTCAGGATGACTGCCCAAACGACATGCAAGTGTTAATTGTCAGAAGAAAAAGTGGCTCTTTGAGAGTGTGCTTAGAAAACTTTTTTAAGGGTAGGGTATTATAGACACATGGGCGCAATAGTAGCGACAGCAGAAGCAGCATAGCATGAAGTATACAAGGCAATAGTTTGACTGTCTGTGGGTAGAAGTAATAGTAGTAATAATAGTACTAGTTGTGATAGAAGTGGTGGTATTAGTAGTAGTGGAAGATGCTTTGTGTTAATAGTGGGGGCAGTAGGGGATTAGCAGCAGCTGAGGCAGCAGTGGAAGAAGCAGCATCCATATTGCACATGTTGGCAGGTAGGCAGCAGCATGATAATGGCAGAAGCAGCCTTATGACAGATGATGGTAGGCAGGCAGCAACAGTGGCATGAATGTGGCAGTGGCATGATGGAGGCAGAAGCAGCCATACAGAACATAATGGTCAGCAGACTGCAGTAGTGGCACGGTGAAGGGGTTGATGGAGGAAGCAACAGCAGCCATACAGAACATGAGGGTAGGCAAGCTGCAGCAGAGGCATGATAGCAGCAGCGGCATTATGGAGAGAGCACAGCAGGCAGCAACAATGGCAAGATGGGGCACTGTCAGCAAGGCCAGATCTATTCGTCAGCCTTAGCTGGAGGAGTGTGAAAATCCTTATAAATCCAGGCTTGGTTAATTTTGAAATAAGTTAAGTCTTGGACACTAGGGGTCACTACACCCCCTGTATCTCTGAAATACAAAATCCAAGATGACACTGAAGGCTGGGTAAGAAAGATAGCATGTTGTGCTAGTTCGAGCCACTGTTCAAGTCATGCCTAGAAATCCATGGGGTCAGGTCAGGGAACAGAGTCTGTGACAGAGTCTGCATTTGGAAGTGCTGTTTCCACCTTTTTTGTTTTCTGAACTCTCTATGGCCTCAGAGTGGGGCAGCACATGGAAAAACTGCTCCATCATGTTGAGACTGAAATGGCTGCTGATGGAGCTTCTGTTGTTTCTGGCAGTGGCCGACTTGGGGGAGGGGGGGGGGATAGAGGGGGTAGAGGGGGTCTCTCTTCCAGACACACAGGTGTCTGCTCACTCAAAGCTCAAAGCTTCAGCAACCTGCGTACAGAGTGTTTCCTGGTAGTAACATAATTTGTCCTGCCTTTCTGCAGGAAGGAAACATTCCCAAATTTTGCTTTGATAGGGAGTAGTGATGAACAATATAGGCAATTTTCGAATTCACAATATTTCACAAATTTTTGGCTGAATATTTGCCATAAATTCGCAAATTCGAGAATTCGTTATCTCCAGTAATAATTTACTTGATTGCGAAAATCGGCAATGTAATATATTCACGATAAAAATTTGCGATTAGAATATTCGCAATCAAAAACTAAGGGGTAGGCAACTTTCCTATTGGTTGCTAGGGATGTTGCTAAGTGCCAATATTCACGATAAATTTGTGATAAATTCATGATTCATGAATATTTGCAATCAACACTATTCACAAATACGAATATATAGCACTATATACAAAATATTCGCAAATTCTTGAAGTGGCGATATTCGCGATTAAAATTCGCAATTCGTATATACGCACTCAACACTAAAAGCATGTGTAGTCAGTAATCATTAGACTGCTTGATGTCAACAATACACCTGTCACTGTGTAAGCAAGCAAGCAAACAAGCATAGAGCTTGCCATTCTGGCCAGTGTGTTGGAGGAGCCAGTTGTTTCCAGCTCAGCTCCCACTGAGATGATTGGGTGTCCTGGTCAGTGTCATTGTCATCATCGTCCTCTCTCTCCTCCACCTACTCCTCCTCTTGGATTGGCAGATTCTCATTATCATCCACCGCCTCCTCCTTGATGGCAGATTCTCCTTGTGGGTCCCCAACAGATATAGGGTGGGCAACACGAAACATTAGCTGTCCCTCTTCCGCCATCATCCCCTGCTACATGAGCATCAGCATCTGTTCTAAGATAAATATGAGGGGAGTGATATTGTTCATGCAGCAGTTGTCCCTGCTGACAAACTTTGTGGCTTCCAAAGGGCTTTAGCACCAAAAAAGCGTTTTGAATCAGCTGCCACTGCCTGACCTCTAAGCAACGTATGCTCCCTGTTGTTGAGGTGGTCTAGTGCATGACAAAATTGTTCACGGCTTTCTGCTGATCGTACAGAGGCTGCTTGTACAGACAAACATGTGCAAATTTGAATTCCATCGAGTTGAAATGTTGCGGATTTAGTGGTGTAACGGCAGGCTGTTCTGTCGCTGCAAGTCCAGGAGAGCTTAAATGCAAGGACAGTCTCCATGATATTGGCATCACCTTGCACAAGCCAATGTACTTATTTAGAAAGTGCAACACCACTAGTTTAATGACATGCGCCATGCAGAGAGCATGTGTTATTTCCCCCAGGTTCAGGACAACCACAATGTTGCACCAATTGTCGCTGCCCACCTTGCCCAATTAGAGTCGGCGGGGTGACAGCCAGCATTATGTTTGCTACTTGATGTACTTTAGCAACTGCTCAGTTGTGTGGCTATTCCCACCTAGCCCGATCAGCTCTCACACTTTGTGGCAATGCTGGACTTCCCACATGAGTTAGTAGGAAGAAAGGGTAGTCTGAGCGACGATATGCCCTGCTGCTGTTTGGAAGGGGTGTGTGTCCATGGCAGAGGAGGAGGAGATGGATAAGTGCCCAGTGTGGGATCCAGGCTGACACAATCTTGAGGGGATCAAAAGTACCTGGTCTCCTAACATCCCTTTCTGCATAACCCACTCACACTCTTCCTCCTCTGCTCTATCATCAGCCATCGATAACAAAATGAGTGGCGGTGAAACATCTGTGCTCACCCATCAATATGCTGGTGTGTGAGCTTAATTCCCACCTGGCCAAGTTGCTGGAGGTCAGGCACTGCAGTACCATGTAGTCGAGTCTGCTGCCTTTAGGGAGCTGATGGTGTGCATTCAGCCTCGCTGGATGATACCTAGCCACGATTATTTCTCCCAAAAAGCCATCCCTGCCTGGTACTCTCACGTGGTGGAGAACATGGGCCGCTCCCTGCGATTGTCGCTGTGTGGCAAGGTTCACACCATAGTGGACACCTGGAACCTGTTACACACAGGGCTAGTACATATATTACACTGACTACTTGATTAATGTTTTATGCAGCAATGGTGAGGCAGCACCCTACAAGAAGGAGGAGGAGGAACAGCATGGTGTCAGCCAATAGCTTTATGTATAATATTTCCCGTTATACCTCACAGAGGTTATCTTTCGCTACCCTGCGTATTGTAAGATGCATATATACTGGTTTTTGAAACTTAAACGAAAAAAAAAAAATATCTCTGTGTAGATGGCCTGACACAGAATTTAGACTAATATTTCAGGTGTTTTCACAGAGATTTCAAATGCTACATATATCGTCTAGGTGGTAAAACACATGTTGTACCATTTTGCTCATATTGCACCCCTACTCTCCCAAAAAATGTTTTTCTATCAAATTAGGAGGGGGAAATGAAAGAAATGTTCTTGCAGGTAGCTGAGTTTGAGGTTTTCAGCAGGTTAAGTTGTGCTAGGAGGCACTAGGAGGTCAGATCCTCACTTCTCACTCCACGGCTGACAGCTTTCTCTGCCTGACCATATTCCACTAGGAGTAATATTAGGTGGCTCACCTGGGGTAGATCTGGAACGGGTGCTCAAAGTTCTGTTGGATCTCACCTTATCCCAAAAATGTGTTGTAATATATAATTGGATCAGGACGGGCATACCTCACAAGGGCCCAATAGATTAACCATAAAATATATTAAATATTTATTTCATTATAATGGATCCATACCTTATAAAACATTATAAAAACATACTAAAATTCATACTAGAATAAAAAACACCATTAAGATAAACCCCTATATTACAATTAGTGTTGAGCGCGAATATTCGAAAAGCGAATTTTTTTAGCGAATATCGGCACTTCGCTAATTCGCGAATATTTCGAATATAGCGCTATAAATTCTATTTCGAATATTCGTTTTTTTTTTTTTTAGTTATATTTTTTTCTTTCCTACTTCCCAAAAGTAGTTCTTACCTGTCCTGAGGATTCCTGGCTTCCTGGCTGCTCTAGTCAGTGCCCGTTGCCGCTTCTGCCGACTTCCGTGCTCATGTGGAGCGTCCCCATCCATGGGAGAATCTCCATATACTAAAATGTACTGTCGGATTTGAGGAATTACGTTGAAATCGCAATGCGATTAATTCAAGTTATATTAATCGCATTGCGATTACAACTTAGCACTGCTATCTTACATAGGCTAGAATTAACGAATATGGAGTATAGCTAATAGCTATGCACTAGCAGTGCTAAGTTGAAATCGCAATGCGAATACTTTAAGTTAAATTAATCGCATTGCGATTCAACTTAGCACTGCTATCTTACATAGGCTAGAATTAACGAATATGGAGTATAGCTAATGCTATGCACTAGCAGTGCTAAGTTGAAATCGCAATGCGAATACTTTAAGTTAAATTAATCGCATTGCGATTTCAACTTAGCACTGCTGCTATATTCCATATTCGTTAACTTCGTTAATTCTAGCAAGCTGACCCATTATAAACCCAGCTCTAAGTTGAAATCGCAATGCGATTAATATAACTTGAATTAATCGCATTGCGATTTCAACGTAATTCCTCAAATCCGACAGTACATTTTTAGTATATGGAGACGTTCCCATGGTGATGGGGACGCTCCATGAAGCACAGAAGTTATGGTTGGCTTGGTAGAATTAGCGAATAGCGAATATGACGAATGTATTCGTCATATTCCTCAAAACGAAGATAACGAAGTATTCTACATCTTCGTTTTAGCTACCTATTCGTCTCGTCATCGTCAACTTAGCTATTCGCTAATTCTAGCAATCAAATAGGAAGGTTGACTTACCAGACAGCTGTGTTAAATTACGCTATGCGATTTTTTTTTTTAATACAATAATTATATTACTTGATAAAATTATTATAAGTATTCTATTTATTAAAAAAAAAAAAATCGCATAGCGAATTTAACACAGCTGTCTCACTCTCTATAGTCAACCTTCCTATTTGATTGCTAGAATTAGCGAAGTTGACGAATAGGTAGCTAAAACGAAGATGTAGAATACTTCGTTATCTTCGTTTTGAGGAATAGACGAATACATTCGTCATATTCGTCATCCTCGCTAATTCTAGATATGAAACCAATAGGAAAGTAGCCTTAAGTACAAATCGCAATATGCGATTATTTAAATCGCATGTTAATCGCGATAACTAGAAAAAATGACGAATATTCGATTTCGACGAATATGAAACGAATATTCATTCGAATATTCGCGAATTTCGTCGAAATCGAATATGGCACCTGCCGCTCATCACTAATTACAATAATATTCTCTATATTGTTAAATAAAAATATTAGTGATAACCGTAAAACAAAAGTTCATCACTCCATTTTATCAACAAGTATAGCTAGAATCTTTTCAAATGAGGCCAGCAAAAGAGTCCTTGATGTCAGTCCCATAGTAGCGATGGTATTTTGTCTCTCTAGTGCTGTACACTGTGATTTGCATTTTGGCTAACTTTTATATTATATACTCTTCATCTCATTATCAAGATGGATATTTTGTCACCTTTATGTCGCAGCACCCTCTTTCAGTTTAACCCGGCAGTTACTGTGTGAGTACAAGGCTATCCGCTCCGCTGTGTTCACTGGCGTCCCACGTGATACACATGCACGGAGTGGCTTACCTCCTCTGACGCTGCTGGACGGGATTCTGCTGTAGCAGGGATATTGCTGCTCGGTACGCCTTCTGATGAGGTGTTCGTGGTAGGAGCGCTCCTGTATGTGTGAATTCTCTTGATGTGCGGGGGTCTCTGCACCAAACGCGTTTCGGGACTTGCGCGTCCCTTACTCAGTGATAGAGCTCCCACCGCATGCTTGCAAAAATTTATAGTTCCGATGTGGGCGGCTTTCAATCAATTGGAGATGGAAAATCTGAAATGGATCAGTTTAGTCCCATTCCTCGTGGTGATCCAGGACTTTCAGCAATGGATCACCGAATCTCATCTGTTTAAATGTAACTTGTGAATAGAAACAGTGAAGATTAACTTCATATAGTCCATTCTTGTATGCGACTTTTATATACAATCTCCTTGCGCGATCTTGTGTTTGTAACAATGCTGATCACAGTATTAACTATAAAAGGCAGTATATACTTTAAAAGGTAATATATTTTAAAAAGAAGTAATATATTTTAAAAAGCAATGTATACTTTAAAAAGCAATATATTTGATTGTAGTATGATTAGTGGATGTTCATCACTAGAGAAGACCCAGAGCATTATAACAACCCCTGGTCAGTGAGGAACATCCCCCAGCTACAGAAATCCCAAAATTTCGTACTCTGCATTCAAGCTGTTGAGTACTACACAATCAAAGTCAAAAATCCTCCTAGATTCTATTCTAGACATTTTACTAATATGATCTCCTCCCCTTCAATGTTTCTCCACATGTTCTAAGCCTGTGTATATTAGGCCTGTTGGATCATTATTGTGTATCTTTTTGAAGTGAAGGGATAGGGTATGCTTCTCATAGCCCTTCTTAATATTATTTATATGCTCCAAAATTCTTCTCTTTAATGTCCTCTTGGTCCTGCCAATATATTGTTTATTACACGGACATTTAATGAGATATATAACATTTGTCGAATTGCATGATATATGTTCTTTTATTTCATGTATATATGAATTAGTGGATGATTTGACTATTGTGTTTTTTTTGGGGGAAAGTAGTGGTCTTGCAATTTGAGCATTTGCCAAACCTGTAGAAGCCTTTAATATCCATCAATTTCTGTATGCTGCTCCTTTGTTTCTTATCATTTCTCACCGTAGGAGCAACTTTGAGGCCTAAATTGGGTGCTTTTGTAAAGGTAATTAAAGGAGTGGTGGATAATAATGTGCCTATGGTTTTATCTTTTAGGATCAAGTGCCAGTGCTTCTGTATAACCTTCTGTATTTCTCTATATTTTATATTATACGGTAAGATGATCCAGATCTTATTGTTTCCTTCCCCCTCTGTTTCTTTTTCCATACTAGTCTTCTCATCAAAAAAACTAGCTCTATCTAGGTTTCTTGTTTTGTCAAGGGCTTCATCTATTACTCGTAATGGATACTGTTTTGATAGAAACTGTGTTTTAATTTTTTCTGCCTCCACTTCAAACTCTGACTGTTCAGTGCAGTTCCTTTTAATTCTTTTAAATTGTCCCAAAGGGATATTTAATAGCCACTTAGGTAAATGACAGCTGTCATAGTATATGTAGCTATTTTTATTCACTGCTTTTTGAAAGGTATTGCAGACTTAGGGATTCTCCTTCTATCCTTATTTGTAAATCTAGAAATTCAACTTTATCCTTACTGTACATTGATGTAAACTGTAAGTTCCTATTGTTTGTATTGATCTGATTTAAAAATAACTCTAAGGCTTCCTCTCCTCCTGACCAGACAAAGAAGATATTGTCTATATATCTTTGCCAGAGGACCAGATCCGCCCCCAGTTTAGGTGTAATAACCTCGATGTAATTGAACCAATCCCCGAGATGATCGACCGTCCCGGGGGATTCTGAGGGTCCTTGTGCAGTTTGGGTAAGTGGTAGAAGACTGGTATTCTTTTTGGGGTAGTTGTAATATATAAGAATTCGTCTTTTGTAAGTATCTCTTTTTCTAAGCCTTTTATACTCATTTGTTTCAGCTTTTCATTAAAATCCTCAGTGGGGTTTATTAACAGCTTTTTATATGTAGTTATGTCTTCTAATTGCCTCAAACTTTCTTTATTGTATTGCTCTGAATTTAATATCACTATAGCTCCTCCCTTATCGTCTGGGCGTATAGTGATATTTAATAGCTTTGATCTCACCTTTTGTTAAATTATTCCTTCTAGATGTTTATTTTATCTTTTTTATGTCGTTTTCCACACTTTTTTTAAAGGCTGCGATCTCCTGGCTTATTTTATTCCTTGGATAATTCTTTGATTTTCTTTTTAAGTCTGTATGTACATATATTCTCTCACTACTCGATTGTATGTGTTTTTGTATAGGGTTCTTTAAAAAATATTTTTTCAAGCAGAGTTTTCTCACAAATTGTTCTATCCCAATCAGAGTGTCAAATTTGCTCAACTTTTGAGTCGGAGCAAATTTTAGGCCCTTATTCAACAAACTCACTTGGGTCCTAGTGAGAGTGGCATCATCATCAATATTCCATACCAGTCAGTAATAGATTTGAGAGACTAAATGAACACCATTTTTTAGACAAGACCCCCCCCACCACAAAACAAGACACAGAACACCATCCCCGAGAGAACCAGATCCGACATAATCCCCAACACAACACAGATACCATTTAAGGCTACATGCACACGACAGTTGTTTTTTGCTGTCTGCAAATCGCGGATCCGTCTTCCTTTTTTTTTTCACATCCACATCCGTTCCGTGTGTCCGAAAATTTTGTAGGTTGTGTTTCCGTGTGTCTTCGGTTTTTTTTTGCGGATCCGCAAAAAAAACGGAAGGCTTGAAACAGTTTCTTAAAGTACCTGCACAAGTGCCCTGGTTTGCAAGCAACCATCCGCAAAAAAAACGGATGCGGATGGAAAAACGGAAGGCTTCAGTGTGGCTTCCGTTTTTTTTGCGGACCCATTGATTTCAATGGGTCCGCAAACCGTTTTTTGCGGACAAGAATAGGACATGCCATATTTTTTTTGCGGACGTGAAATGCGGAATACGGACGCGGACAGGAAACGGAAGAGGCATCAGTTTTTTTTGCGGATCCATAGAAATGAATGGGATCCGCAAAAAAAACGGAACGGAAGCCGCAAAAAAATACTGTCGTGTGCATGTAGCCTAAGACACAGACACAGATCACGGGAGTGGAATCCCAAGACACAATCACGTTTGGACCCTCACTACAGGACACAGACAACACCACAATTCAATCAACATCACCAGGACACACAAAGACACGGGATAAACAGACACCAAGGAAAAAATATACACAGAGAGGGAAGAGAAATAAGAAGAAATCACAATCACTATCACATAGGGAGATAGAGCATGACCAAATAGTGAACTTAAGTGATGCCACTCTCACTAGGACCCAAGTGAGTTTGTTGAGTAAAAGGCCTAAAATTTGCTCCGACTCAAAAGTTGAGCAAATTTGACACTCTGATTGGGATAGAAAAATTTGTGAGAAAACTCTGCTTGAAAAAATATTTTTTAAAGAACCCTATACAAAAACACATACAATCGAGTAGTGAGAGAATATATGTACATACAGATTTAAAAAAAAAATCAAAGAATTATCCAAGGAATAAAATAAGCCAGGAGATCGCAGCCTTAAAAAAAAGTGTGGAAAACGACATAAAAAAGATAAAAGAAACATCTAGAAGGAATAATTTAACAAAAGGTGAGATCAAAGCTATTAAAGAATTACAAAAACAAGATAATATCACTATACGCCCAGCCGATAAGGGAGGCGCTATAGTGATATTAAATTCAGAGCAATACAATAAAGAAAGTTTCAGGCAATTAGAAGACATAACTACATATAAAAAGCTGTTAATAGACCCCACTGAGGATTTTAATGAAAAACTGAAACAAATGAGTATAAAAGGCTTAGAAAAAGAGATACTTACAAAAGACGAATTCTTATATATTACAACTACGCCAAAAAGAATACCAGTCTTCTACCACTTACCCAAACTGCACAAGGACCCTCAGAATCCCCTGGGACGGCCGATCATCTCGGGGATTGGTTCAATTACATTGAATTTGTCGCAGTATGTGGACAAATTATTACAACCTACTGTGAAAAAACACGATCGTATGTCAAGGATACCACACAAATGATAAAAACTGTTGAAAAAATGAAAGTAAAACCTGAATGGATAATAGGTACACTGGACGTACACTCGTTGTACACGATAATTGATCACAACAAAGGGGTAGACTCAATGTCTAGACAGTTACAGAACAACAGCAATATGGAACAAGAACAAATAGAATACCTAAAAGAACTAGTCACTTTTATCCTTTCTCATAATTACTCCAACTTCTACCTGCAGACAAGGGGGACTGCCATGGGCACCAGATTCGCCCCAAGTTATGCCAATCTATTTATGGCAGAATGGGAACAAGAGGTTATTACACCTAAACTGGGGGCGGATCTGGTCCTCTGGCAAAGATATATAGACAATATCTTCTTTGTCTGGTCAGGAGGAGAGGAAGCCATAGAGTTATTTTTAAATGAGATCAATACAAAAAATAGGAACTTACAGTTTACATCAATGTACAGTAAGGATAAAGTTGAATTACTAGATTTACAAATAAGGATAGAAGGAGAATGCCTAGTCTGCAATACCTTTCAAAAAGCAGTGAATAAGAATAGCTACATGACAGCTGTCATTTACCTAAGTGGCTATTAAATATTCCTTTGGGACAATTTAAAAGAATTAAAAGGAACTGCACTGAACAGTCAGAGTTTGAAGTGGAGGCAGAAAAAATGAAAACACAGTTTCTATCAAAACAATATCCATTACGAGTAATAGATGAAGCCCTTGACAAAACAAGAAACCTAGATAGAGCTAGTTTTTTTGATGAGAAGACTAGTATGGAAAAAGAAACAGAGGGGGAAGGAAACAATAAGATCCGGATCATCTTACCGTATAATATAAAATATAGAGAAATACAGAAGGTTATACAGAAGCACTGGCACTTGATCCTAAAAGATAAAACCATAGGCACATTATTATCCACCACTCTTTTAATTACCTTTACAAAAGCACCCAATTTAGGCCTCAAAGTTGCTCCTACGGTGAGAAATGATAAGAAACAAAGGAGCAGCATACAGAAATAGATGGATATTAAAGGCTTCTACAGGTTTGGCAAATGCTCAAATTGCAAGACCACTACTTTTCCCCCCAAAAAACACAATAGTCAAATCATCCACTAATTCATATATACATGAAATAAAAGAACATATATCATGCAATTCGACAAATGTTATATATCTCATTAAATGTCCGTGTAATAAACAATATATCGGCAGGACCAAGAGGAAATTAAAGAGAAGAATTTTGAAGCATATAAATAATATTAAGAAGGGCTATGAGAAGCATACCCTATCCCTTCACTTCAAAAAGATACACAATAAGGATCCAACAGGCTTAATATACACAGGCTTAGAAGGTGTGGAGAAACATTGGAGGGGAGGAGATCATATTAGTGGAATGTCTAGAATAGAATCTAGGAGGATTTTTGACTTTGATTGTGTAGTACCCAACAGCTTGAATGCAGAGTACGACATTTTTGGATTTCTGTAGCTGGTGGATGTTCCTCACTGACAGTATGATCCAGGGGTTGTTATAATGCTCTGTGTCTTCTCTTAGTGATGAACATCCACTAATCATACTACAATCAAATATATTGCTTTTTAAAGTATACATTGCTTTTTAAAATATATTACTTCTTTTTAAAATATATTACCTTTTAAAGTATATACTGCCTTTTAAAGTTAATACTGTGATCAGCATTGTTACAAACACAAGATCGCGCAAGGAGATTGTATATAAAAGTCACATACAAGAATGGACTATATGAAGTTAATCTTCACTGTTTCTATTCACAAGTTACATTTAAATAGATGAGATTCGGTGATTCATTGCTGAAAGTCCTGGATCACCACGAGGAATGGGACTAAACTGATCCATTTCGGATTTTCCATCTCCAATTGTTTGAAAGCTGCCCACATCGGGACTATAAATTTTCGCAAGCATGCGGTGGGAGCTCTACCACTGAGGAAGGGACGCGCAAGTCCCGAAACGAATTTGGTGCAGTGACCCCCGCACAGCAAGAGAATTCACACATACAGGAGCGCTCCTACCATGAACACCTCATCAGAAGGCGAACCAAGCAGCGATACCCCCGCTACAGCAGAAGCCCGTCCAGCAGCATCAGAGGAGGTAAGCCACTCTGTGCATGTGTATCACGTGGGACGCCAGTGAACAGTTCCTTCAGAACTGACATATAAATAGGGGGACAAACTTATTACGTCAGGCAGTGTCCTAACCTCTACTATGTGCAAGAGGTTCCTTGCCCAAATATTCTAAAAACATCAAAAAGCAGCTTAAATCCAACGGAGTCAGCTGCAGAGGAATGTTCTTGGACAGAGGGGCAGCTTGTAGAAAGGCCTTTAGGATCTAAATTGGAGCCCTCTTCAAGCTCTTCCCAGCTTTGCAGTCCTCACACAGTTTATCATAATGAATCCTATATCTTCACAGACAACATGCCTTCTGATTTATGTAGTTCTGATGAAATGGACACCGCAGAAACGTGAGTCTTCCAGTCAACTGTTTGACAATGAGTTTAATTCTATAAGGGAAGTGTCTTCTGAATCTTCTGTAAAGGGGGTTCCTTCAACAGAGAGAAAGTTCATTTCAGATACTTTACAAGAACCTTCAGTTCCATCTGCAATTGTTGATTGCACTCAAGAGGACCACAGTTCTTCCCAGTCTTCAACGGATGAGCACCATATTCTCAATCTTCGTTATATTCTAGCAATACAACCATTAGGAACCCAGCTCTAAGTTGAATTTGCAATGTGATTAATACAGGTTATATTAAATTGCATTGCTATTACAACTTAGATCTGAGTTCCTAATGGTTGTATTGCTAGAATTGACGAATATAACGAATATAGCGCAATATTCTCAATCTTCGTTATATTCTAGCAATACAACAATTAGGAACCCAGCTCTAATTGGAATTCGCAATGCGATTAATACAGTTTATATTAATCGCATTGCGATTACAACTACTAACACTGCAGCTTCAGAATGAATCTAAGATGGATGCCTTCCTTGCTTTTTGATAGGAGGTGGGAGGGTCTGGGGGAAGGGTATGCTGATTGGCTGGAATGTGTCTGCTGACTGTGAGGTACAGGGTCAAAGTTTGCTCAATGATAAAATATTGGGGCGAATGCGAACATCGCATCTGTTCGCCAGCCGTGGTGAACGCGAACATCACATATGTTTTTATTTAAATTTTTTGATGTTGTTCTCCTGAGGGGTTAGGTCATGTAATATTTTTATAGAGCAGGTCATTATGGATGTGGCAATACACAATATGTATGCTTTTTTATTTATTTAAGTTTTACACAATGATTTCATTTTTGAAACAAAAAAAAAAATCATGTTTTAGTGTTTGCATATTCTGAGAGCCATAGTTTTTTTAAGTTTTGGGTGATTGTCTTAGGTAGAGTCTCATCATTTGCGGGATGAGGTGACGGTTAGTTTGGTACTATTTTGGGGTGCATATAACTTTTTGATCGCTTGCTTTTACACTTTTTGTGATGTAAGGTGACAAAAAATAGCTTTTTTGACACCGTTTTAATTTTTATTTTTTATGTTGTTCACCTGAGGGGTTAATTCATATAGTATTTTTATAGAGCAGGTTGTTGCGGCGATGCGGCAATACACAATCTACTTTTTTATTTTGTTTTACATTTAACACAATAAAAGCAGGTGCTCATTTTTTGTGGGATGATTTGATGGTTAGATTGGTATGATTTTGGAGGGCATACGCCTTTTTGATCGCTTGGTGTTGCACTTTTAGTGATGTAAGGTGACAAAAAAATGTTTTTTTTAGCACAGTTTTTATTTTTATTTTTTGACGGTGTTCATCTGAGGGGTTAGCTCATGTGATATTTTTATATAGCCAGTCGATACGGACGCGGTAATACCTAATATGTCGCACTTTTCTTTTTTTCCCTTTCTATATAATTTTTTTTTATTACTTTATTTTGGGAAACAGAGGTTTTTTTTTTTTTACTTGAAACTTTAATTTTTTTTCTGTAAAACTTTATCTTTTAACTTTTTTTTATGCTTTTTTTTTGTCCCACTCTGGGACTTCAACTTGTGGGGGTCTGATCCACTTTACAATGCATCACAATACTTCTGTATTGTGATGCATTGCCTGTAAGTGTATTACAGACTGTAATACACTTACAGCCTGCTTGCCTGTGAGATCCAGCAGGCTGGATCTCACAGGCTCTGCCGGAAGGCAGCCACAATGCCTAAGGAAGGCATCAGGCTAACTTCCCTGCCATCGGGTCCCGGTCACAGCAGCGCGGGGACTCGATGGCAGCTACGATCCCCGCAAGGACATGGAGATCTTGTCCGCGTCTCCGGCAGCTTCCTCTATCACTCGATCACACTATAAACCACGGGCATGACATCTTGGCGCTTTGGCAACTTTGAAAGAAGCAGTGAAAGTGCTGCATTACTGCACTATACTCCACATCGCTCATTTATTTTCAGATAGACCAGTGACTAGATCACTCTCTGAGTCAAGACACATATATACAATATCACTTATAAGGCAGACATCCCACTCCCATGTCTGCACACCGTCTAAAGATGGCATTAGAGCTGCATACACTGAATTTTTCATGTATTTATAGACATCAACGGTTCTGTCTAGTTATAAAAATGATTTAAAAGAGATATACTCATTTAGACCCTTTGGTGCCACAGAGTCCATTTTATAGATCCCCTTTGTTTCAGTTCTTAGGATTAATTTGTCCCAATCGCCCCCTCTAGATGGCTGGGGTATGTGTTGGATCCCTAGGAATATGATGCAAGATATATCTCCCCCATGGATTTGTACGATGTGACGCGCTTAAAACATGTCTTTCTCATTAATTATATCATTATAATGATCTCTGATTTGTCTCCGGAATTCACGTTTAGTCTTGCCCACATAATCTAGTGGGCAAGAACATTGGGCTAGATATACAACCCCGTTGAACTCCTCTCCTGTTGCTGAGCTACGAAAGCACTTAGTCGTTCTAATTTGGTCACAAGCGACACATCGCCCACATCTAAATGTGCCTAGGGGCCTTCTCAATAGCCAGTTGCACGCTTTTTCTGGTGGGCAAAAGTGGCTATTAACTAAGCCCCTTCTAAAGGTAATTTGTGGATGTGGGCCAAGGATATCAACTAAATCAGTATCTGCTCTTAAAATATCCCAGTACCTCGAAATTATCCTCCTGACTTCTTGGTGTCCACTATCAAAGGTCCCTATTAGGCGTATGGTACTTTCATTATTGGAGGTATCCGTTTTTTGCTTTTTTGGTGTCAGTAAAACCTCCCTCCTCTCCTCTAGAGCTGATTCAAAGTCTGTCCTCAGAATCCCATCAGGGTAGCCCCTGTCTCTGAATCTCAGTCTGAGGTCCGCAGCTTGCTCTTTAAAGTTTTTCATCGTTGAGCAGTTTCTGCGGGTCCTCAGGTACTGCCCCTTTGGGATACCCCTGTGCAGAGAGAACGGGTGGGCACTATCCTACCGTAAAAGGCTATTTGTAGCCGTACTCTTTCTATAGACAGAGGTAATAATTGAGTGATCCACTCCCCTTTCTATAAGTATATCAAGAAAGGGGAGGGAGGTCCTTTTGCACTCATAAGTGAATCTCAAGCCTAGGGTATTTTTGTTT
This sequence comes from Bufotes viridis, assembly GCA_033119425.1. NCBI lineage: Eukaryota > Metazoa > Chordata > Amphibia > Anura > Bufonidae > Bufotes > Bufotes viridis. The sequence goes on from CM065589.1 coordinate 409,277,319, forward strand.
ATGAGTTTCACAAAAGAACCAAAAAAGGTTTCCAATCCTCTCCATAAGACAAAAATGTCATCAATAAATCTTTACCATAGAACCACTTTGTCTTGCCACTCTAAAAGATCTTCTGACCAGATGTGTTTGGCCTCCCACCAGCCCAGGAGTAGATTTGCGTACGATGGCGCACAAGAACTGCCCATCGCAGTACCCCTGAGCTGTTGGTAATAGCGGCCATTGAAGACAAAGTGGTTCCTGGTCAGGCTGAAGTTAAGAGGTTCCAGCACAAATCTATTGCGTGCTGTAAGCCTGATGTCTCACATAGACAGGTAATACTCCACTGCTTGCAAGCTCAAATGATGTTCGATTGAGCTATACAAAGCCTCCACATCTATAGATGCGAGGATTATTGTCTAATCCAGGCAAATACCATTTAGTCTCTGTAGGAGATCTGCAGTGTCACGTATATAGGATGGTAATGATTCTACGAAAGGACAAATTATTTTATCCCTACCCCAGATACTATTGGGCGGCCTTTTAGAGGGGCCGTCCCTTTGTGTATCTTGAGGAGGGAGTTAAATGTTGCCATAGTGGGATGTTGGGGGAGCAGATAGTCATATTCCTCTTTGCTAATCAACCTTAGTGATAACCCTTTGTCTAGGATGATTGTTAATTCTTCCAGGTACATTTTTTTGGGTCTTCTCTTAGAACCTCATAGGAGTTTCTGTCCTCCAGGATTGTTAAGCACATCTTTTTATACCTGACACTATCCATGAGGACAAGGTTTCCCCCTTTATCAGAGGGTTTTATCACTAAGTTACGATCTTTTTCAAAGTTAATTAAGGATTGACGTTCATTTTGTTTTTTGATATTCTAATTCCCTGAGTGTAGACGAGACTCTAAAAGGAGTCCTTGTCAAAAAACCTTTTCCAGTTTAGTATACGCAAACGCAAATGGCAGGTTTCCTAACTTTGGGTCCTAACTTTCCTGGGCTACAGAAGCAAAAAGCGTTTTCTCAGAGTCAGACTACATTCAGATATCTGCATCCAATAACATCAAGACTGTCTTTAGAGACCTTACAGGTGCCTATAAGGACCTCATTGTATCTTGGTGGGAGATCCAGTCCTTAGAACATTACCTCAGAGAAAAAATAGTGCCGAAGGGTTTGAGAATAAACCTCATACCAGCAGACAGACTTAGAAATACAAATCTGATAAAGAAGTGGGAGGAGGAAGCGACATCTAGTTCCCATATGTTTATGAGATTGCTTCTAGAAGAGGAAAAAGCCAATCTAGAACAGAAACAAAAAAGAGTAGATATTCTAAGGGAACAAGCACTAAAATTCAAAGAGGAGTCTCAGTTCTCCAAGAAAGAAGAATTCCTCCAAAATACTATTGGTCGCTTCCAATTCACAATACGTGAGAGGAAGCACCAGCAGTATATGAGAGACTCTACGGAATTTAAGGAAAATAGGGCTTATCTGTTTCTCAACACAAGTTCACAGAAAGACCAACAAAGTGATTCATCATCAGAGGCTGAAGGGTCTTAGACTGAACAGGGGAGATTCAGTAGAGGGACTGGAAGAGGACAAAGAAGAGGCAGAGGAGGGAGAGGCCAGGGGAGGCAAAATAGAACTGGCCCATTAACTTTGCAGGTATGCAGTACAGAAGGCACTGTGTGCCCACCCTCTTCAACTATGCCATCGGCATCCTCTTCATCCTCTCCTTTTTTAGATCAAGGACAGTCCAAAATGCCATATGTATTAAGAAACAAAACATAAATGATAAAGTTGGATGTGGGAGGACAATAAATAAGCAACAATATTGTCAACCTATCATCCTATACCTTGACAGAAAGAGGCATTTTTCTCCTCAGTAAAGGTTTATCATTCGTTCCCACGGCACAGTTTAATAAATTTGAGTGGACTAAGGACATTGCACTGTTCATTAGGAAACTGTCATGGTACAAACATTTCAGGTTAGAGGATAAGAAGAAATGTGCTACATTAGGAATGAACCTGCAGGAATTAGAAGCAACACGTACACTTACTACATTAATGGACAAAGGGGAGAGAGATAGGGCAGAAGGGCCGTTCACGCAGTTAAAACTAAAGAGTACTAAGATGCCACCATCTCTACCGGACTCAAGTATCATAATATTTCACCAACTAGTAACACGTGATCTTGAAGCCAGGGGCGTAGCTAACGGCTCATGGGCCCTGGTGCAAGAGTTCGGCTTGGGCCCCCCTTCCCTCAGTGCTTTGTGTGTCTTCTTATGTGGCACAAGGGTCTTTGGGCCCCCTTAGGCTCCTGGGCCCGATAGAGACTGCTACATCTGCACCCCCTATAGCTACGCCCATGCTTGAAGCCCTTAAATGTAGAAATGGTCCATCCAATCTGACTCAAAATGAACGTCAATCCTTAATTAATTTTGAAAAAGATCATAACTTAGTGATAAAACACTCCCTGTTGAAACCTTGTACTCATGGATAGTGTCATGTATTAAAAGATGTGCTTAACAATCCTGGAGGACAGAAACTCCTATGAGGTTCTAAGAGAAGACCCAAGAAAAATGTACCTGGAAGAATTAACAATGATCCTGGACAAAGGGTTATCACTAAGGTTGATTAGCAAAGAGGAATATGACTATCTGCTTCCCCAACATCCCACTATGGCAACATTTAACTCCCTCCTCAAGATACACAAAGGGACGGCCCCTCTAAAAGGCCGCCCAATAGTATCTGGGGTAGGGAGTATCAGCCAAAATGTGGGAATATATGTAGATAAAATAATTTGTCCTTTCGTAGAATCATTACCATCCTATATACGTGACATTGCAGATCTCCTACAGAGACTAAATGGTATTTGCCTGGATGAGACAATAATCCTCGCATCTATAGATGTGGAGGCTTTGTATAGCTCAATCGAACATCATTTGTGCTTGCAAGCAGTGGAGTATTACCTGTCCATGCGAGACATCAGGCTTACAGCACACAATAGATTTGTGCTGGAACTTCTACTCCTGGGCTGGTGGGAGGCCAACCACATCTGGTCTGAAGAACTTTTAGAGTGACAAGACAAAGTGGTTCTATGGTTAAGATTTATTGATGACATTTTTGTCTTATGGAGATGATCGGAAACCTCTTTTGGTTCTTTTGTGGAACTCATAAACAAAAATACTCTAGGCTTGAGATTCACTTATGAGTGCAAAAGGACCTCCCTCCCCTTTCTTGATATACTTATAGAAAGGGGAGTGGATCACTCAATTATTACCTCTGTCTTCAGAAAGAGTACGGCTACAAATAGCCTTTTACGGTGGGATAGTGCCCACCCGTTCTCTCTGCGCAGGGGTATCCCAAAGGGGCAGTACCTGAGGACCCGCAGAAACTGCTCAACGATGAAAAACTTTAAAGAGCAAGCTGCGGACCTCAGACTGAGATTCAGAGACAGGGGCTACCCTGATGGGATTCTGAGGACAGCCTTTGAATCAGCTCTAGAGGAGAGGAGGGAGGTTTTACTGACACCAAAAAAGCAAAAAACGGATACCTCCAATAATGAAAGTACCATACGCCTAATAGGGACCTTCCATAGTGGACACCAAGAAGTCAGGAGGATAATTTCAAGGTACTGGGATATTTTAAGAGCAGATACTGATTTAGTTGATATCCTTGGCCCACATCCCCAAATAACCTTTAGAAGGGGCAGGATCCTAAAAGACCGCTTAGTTAATAGCCACTTTTGCCCACCAGAAAAAGCGTGCAACTGGCTATTGAGAAGGCCCCTAGGCACATTTAGATGTGGGCGATGTGTCGCTTGTGACCAAATTAGAACGACTAAGTGCTTTCGTAGCTCAGCAACAGGAGAGGAGTTCAACGGGGTTGTATATCTAGCCCAATGTTCTTGCCCACTAGATTATGTGGGCAAGACTAAACGTGAATTCCGGAGACAAATCAGAGATCATTATAATGATATAATTAATGAGAAAGACACGTTTTAAGCGCGTCACATCGTACAAATCCATGGGGGAGATATATCTTGCATCATATTCCTAGGGATCCAACACATACCCCAGCCATCTAGAGGGGACGATTGGGACAAATTAATCCTAAGAACTGAAACAAAGGGGATCTATAAAATGGACTCTGTGGCACCAAAGGGTCTAAATGAGTATATCTCTTTTAAATCATTTTTATAACTAGACAGAACCGTTGATGTCTATAAATACATGTAAAATTCAGTGTATGCAGCTCTAATGCCATCTTTAGACGGTGCGCAGACATGGGAGTGGGATGTCTGCCTTATAAGTGATATTGCATATATGTGTCTTGACTCAGAGAGTGATCTAGTCACTGGTCTATCTGAAAATAAATGAGCAATGTGGAGTATAGTGCAGTAATGCAGCACTTTCACTGCTTCTTTCAAAGTTGCCAAAGCGCCAAGATGTCATGCCCGTGGTTTATAGTGTGATCGAGTGATAGAGAAAGCTGCCGGAGATGCGGACAAGATCTCCATGACAACCAGATGTTCCCCTGTAGCTACGTCACAGCAGTAGGAGGACCGATCACAGCAGCCGTCCGGAATCTAATGAAGGATCAGCCGGGCTGTCTGATCGGTAGTACGGCTGTGACGCTCGAGGTAGGGGTGTGTGTAAATTACTTCCCACAAAGTGATTGGTTGATAGCGTTAGTGTGGGTGGACTAGTCCCGCTTAAATAGCCGGAGCCCGCTATGAGACGCTGCCACTGCCATATTGATGCGGGCGCACAGCACCATGCCACTGCACTGTGCGATTTCGCGCCTCTTTGTATATATATCCCTGATGATCCATGTATTTACCGCATGGGGAAACGCGTCGGATATAGACAATTGATATTCAAAAGGGAGCATTAGTAGTAGGGTGCTATAGTGAGCCCCAGGGTTCCAGCTGGTGGGGGTCGCCCTTTTCGGGGCGGGTGCTCCGAGACAGCCTGTCAGGGTGTTCCCCATTTCCACCTCTAGCCTAGTGGTGCAGGGTGAAACCTAGGGCTTAGTATATCAGCTAGGTCAGCATCTATGCCCCCAACAACGAGCAACCCTCAGCCAGTAACAATATAAAAGCACCTACTATGAGTTTCTAGTGCAGAGACACATGCACGTTGTTTTTGTATTGGGCTTTTTCTTTTTTAGTGAACTTGTAATTAAAGTTACGTTTTATTTTAAGGGCCACTCATTTTTATTTTTTGATATTCTAGCAATACAACCATTAGGAACCCAGCTCTAAGTTGAATTCGCAATGCGATTAATGCAGGTTATATTAATCGCATTTCAAATTCAACTTACCACACTCTGCGTCAACGACATAATTTTCCATGTGAGTTTTGCCATGGATCCCCCTCCGGCATGCCACAGTCCAGGTGTTAGTCCCCTTGAAACAACTTTCCCATCACTATTGTGGCCAGAAAGAGTCCCTGTGGGTTTTAAAATTCGCCTATCTATTGAAGTCTATGGCTGTTCGCCCTGTTCGCCCGTTCACGAACATTTGCATAAATTCACGTTCGCCGTTCGCGAATGGATAATTTTATGTTCGCGACATCTCTACTCTCAGACTATGAAGACACCAAGTGATCAAAAAGTCAAATGCACTCTAAAATTGTACCACTCAAACCAACATCTCATACCGAAAAAAATTAGCCCCTACATAAGTTACCCTCTGCCAGTGTACAAAACATCACTTTTCTCAAAATGCATGGATCTATGAGGATTTTCACGTACATCTGGATGAGGTTGATGAAAATATCTGCAATTCCATCATGTTCGGTACCATATTTCTGCTGCTCCTGCTGCCGCTGTCATTGTGCCACTGACAACAGCTATTCATTGGCTTCAAGAGTGACATGTCGCCAAGGCTGAGGTCAGTGAATGTTGCGTGACGATGGATGGGACATCACACTTTTTGATCTACAGGGGTTGGGCAATACTTTAACACAGTATAAACATTTTACCTCAGTGTTACTTTAAAATCTTTTTGAACAATCTTCATGAGTTTACTCTTATTGCAAATGAAAATAGCTGTGAATTTTAACTGAACATATGTAATCCCTGTCACTCAAAATAATTCCATTTTCTGAAAGGCCCAACTGTTATTACTTTATGATGACCAAGTGTTTATTATGGTGTTATACAGCTATCGACTGAACTACAGAATGTTGTCTAAAGGGAATATTTGTTCAGAGTCAGACTTAATTAATCACAGTTGTCATCCTAATACAGTATGACTTTATTAATAAAAAAGAAAAAGTTTTCTACTGAGAATAACTTTACAGAATTTCTGAACATTCTTTATCTAACCGGTCTTACCATAGCTGATTTAACTTGTTCCTGTCAAATTACCTAGTGCAGCATATGTATGGATTTCTGCAATTCACATAAATATAATCGTTGAGGAACTTTCCATAAATCTGCCACATGTGAACTCAAGGCTATGCCGCCTTACTATACATAGTACATTTCCCCATTGCTGTAGCAAACAGTTGACTTGTAGCTTTCTTGCTGGAGCTCTCGTGCTGTCTAAACTGAGTCTCCGAATCTGCCTGGTATTTTACAGCTTCTTTTTTTTTTTTTATATGACATCTCTAATATAATATACTGTATTGATTATAGGGGGAAATAAGCCCAAAATATGAGCTAAATCAAAACCTTACATTGACCCGTATACATTGCCCCCTCATGTACATGAGGACTATAATGTTTTTTGCAGTATGGCAACTTATTTTAACTCCTTATCTCATAGTGCCATGCATGTATGGCATTAGCGTGCCAGGGATGTATGGAGTGAGCTCAGCATATGTGGGGTACTGACTGTATAATACTGCAGACAGCCACCAGCAGTGACCTGAATCGACAATGACTCTCATGCTGGTTATTTAACCCATCATATGCTGCTGTCAATAGCGGCCGCGCGACATCTGTAGAATTGGGTAGTGGGCTCTGAAATCGTGCTGGTCTGATTGCTTGCCATGACAGCTTGGAGTCTTGTAAAGGCTCTCAGCCCTGTTATAGCGAGCTGCCTGAAAACTGTGCCTAAGGCGCGACCTGACAAGCAGTCTATCAGAATCCTGTAAGTTGTGATAATATTCTGTTGAAGTTTATTGTACAAGCGAACAGAAGATTGTATATACAAGTCCAACAAGGGGACTGAAAATAATAAAAAAAATATATATATAAAAAATTCAAATCACCCCCTTTCCCAATCTTACATTTAAATTAAATAAACCACAAAAAATAAACATGTATTATCACATCAGAAAATGTCTGATTAGAGATAAACAAAATGTTTAGTAAGAATCGATTAATTTCATCAAGTTGAGTTTTGCTATGGGTTGTCCCCGAAGAAGCTCATGATTCTCCCCTGCTGCTTGATTGACAGGGCCATAAATCTCAGCCAGCCCTGACAATCTCACACCTGTGCCACTGTTCCGAGTAGCAGCACAAGCACAGTGGCTCTGCTTCCGTTACTGGAGAAGTGTCTGTTCATGCACAGCTACACTTCACATGGATGCCAAAAAGTATCAATGCAAAGAATAAAAAAAAAAAAAAAAGTACTATTACCATATTGTCATGTCATTTTTAGCACATAGTGGATGCTGTAATAATATCAAAATCCAAAAATGTTTGTGACCTATAGCCATTGTTTGAGGTGCAATGGGGTGCAATAACGCTGATCCCAGCAGTTTAACCCCTTATATGACACTGTCACTACTGATTGCTGCATGTAAGTGGTTAGAAAGAGAGAAGGAGCTCTCTTTCACCGGCTTACCCTCCTGTGATATCATCATGGGATTCCAAGTGGTTGCAATGGCCTAAAGACCTGCTATGCACAGTCAAAGACATAGCCGAATAAGCATTATATTATAACAATTGTAATGTAAGGGGCCTATTACACTACCTGATGTTTGGGCAGGACATGTGCCAATTGACAATAAACATATCAATCAGCATTTGTTGGCATCAGTCTATTACACAGGTCTTTGTAAAGACTATGGTAGAGGAACAATTGCTACCACACTCATTTCTCCCACATTCAGTTTTATTGATTATTAACAGCACATCTCTGATTACACATTTTTCAAACATGTTTCATTCTGATGATAGATGCAAATTAGATTTTATATCTGCAACAGTCAGGAAACAAAAATTGTGAGTGACCACAATGTCCCCACTATAGGCATAGCAACAACTAAGGAACCTGGAATTTTTGGATGTAAACATGATGCTTTTAATGGAGAAATAAAATTTGACATTTTAACCCCTTAAGGACCGGGGGTTTTGGGATTTTTGCGTTTTTGTTTTGCGCTCCCTGCATTCCAAAAGCCATAACATTTATATATTTCCGCTCACATAGCCATATGACGGCTTATTTTTTGCGGGACAAGTTGTACTTTTTAACGCTACCATTTATTTTTGCATGTGATGTAGTGGGAAACGGGAAAAAAATTCCAAATGGGGTGAAATTGCAAAAAAAAACAATTTCACCACAGTTTTACGGGTTTTTAAATTACAACGTTCGATTTGCGGTAAAACTGACTGGTTAATTTTATTCTTCAGGTCAGTACGAATCCGGCAATACCTAATATGTATAGTTTTTCTTGCGTTTTGATAGTGAAAAAAAAATTAAAAGTGGGAATTTTTTTATTTTATTTTTTTGTCGCCATGTTTTGACCCCTATAACTTTTTTGTAATTATGCGTACGGAGCAGTGTAGGGGCTCATTTTTTGCGGGGCAATCTGAACTTTTTAATTGGGGTGCGTATGATGTTTTGATCACTTTTTATTCATTTTTTAGGAAATGAAGCGTCCAAAAATGGCGAATTAGCCATTTGGACGCTTTCTTTCCGTTTTTATGTTTACCGTATGGTGAATATTTTTAATATTATTATAGTATGGGCGTTTTCGCACATTGCGACACCCATTATGTGTAATTTTTTTATTTTTTATTTTTTTATTTTCATTTTGGGGAAAGGGGGTGATTTGAATTTTTATTTTTTTTATTTTTTTTTATTTTTTAAACTTTTTATTTATTTTTTTACTACTTTCTTATAGTTCCCATAGGGAACTATAAGATTGCAATCATCAGATTGTTATTCTCATATATTCCAATGCAATAGCATTGGAATATATGAGAAAATCACATATTTCCTATGGAGCCTATTACAGTCATAGGCTCCATAGGAATACTATGTAGTAACCTAGGTTTCATTCACAGAAACCTAGGGTACTACATGCATGCTCCGGCTCCCCTTGTGGCCATCAGGGAGCCGAGCAAAACCGAAAGTGAAACTTTCGGTTTTGCGCTGATCAGATGCCATGGTCAGGATTGACCACGGCATCTGAGGGGTTAAATGTCCGCGATCGGCATCGCTGCCGGTCGCGGACATGAGCTGCGGGTGTCAGCTTGATGAATCAAGCATTTACCCGCAGCTCATGCGCCCGCTCCGTGCGGGAGCGGGCGCCATCTTTAAAGTGCGGACGAAGGGAGTACATGTACGCCCTTCGTCCTTAAGGGGTTAAACTGTTTTATTTAGTGTTTTGTACTGATGACCTATTCTCAGGATAGGTCATCAGTGTGTGTTTGCTGGGATCCGACTCTGTCACCACCATCAATCAGCTGTTTCAAGAGGCTGCGGCACTCTGGTGAGCTCCACAGCCTCCTTGCAGCATGCCAAGCACAGCGCCATCAACTAGATAACATCTGTGCTTAAAATTGCAGCTTATCCCCATTAACTTGTATAGGATTGAGCTTTGCCTAGGCCATGTGACCTATGAACATGATGTAATTTGCCTAGGTGGAGGGCACAGCACCTTCAAACAGCTGATCAGCAGAGGTGCCAGGAGTCAGACCCCCACAATCAGATACTGATGACCTATCCCAAGGGTAGGCTTCAGTAAAAAAAACATTCAGACAATCCCTTTAACCAATAATTTTCCTTCCTTAGCAACAAGGATATCTAACTACAAATAACTATTTCTGAGCCAACCTTCATATATTTAATATTATTTTTCACAGGACAAATTAGACCTTTATTTTGTGCCATTAGATGACAGATATAATATTTCAAATAAATAATGTGTAAATTATGAAAAAGTGTATATCCTAAAGCCATTATGGTTAGGGTTGAGCGAACATTTACATAAAATTTCAGGTTCAGTGTTCGGAGATTTCTATGGAGCATTTTGAAAGCCTGCAAAGCAGGCAATCAACAAGCATCATACTACTTGCCCCAAGTGGCCATCACAGTCATGGCTACCATTGGCATGGCTGTGATTGGTCAAGTGCAGCATGTGACCCAGCCTCTATTTAAGCTGGAATCACGTAGCGCCGCACGTCACTGTGCTCTGATTAGTGTAAGGATAGGATGCAGCTGCTGTGAGGGCGAGATTAGCCAGGGAAAAGTCAGCAAAAACACCTAATGAAGTGATCGATCTACAGCTGTGAATCATTCAAATTCTGCTAGTTAATTGTTCACTGGTTTTTTAGGCTGCACAGAGCGTTTTTCTGTCACTTTTTTCTGGGGTGATCGGCGGCCATTTTGTGTCAAGCTGCCACCAAGTCCATCAATCCATCAATAATAGTTTTTTTTTTTTTTTTTTGCTATATCCTACATCAGGGGCTTGGCTGTGCTTATTGTCACACCTAGAAACTCAGGATAAAAATTTCTATATTTTATTGAGGGGTGAAATTCAATTGCCAAAATAGAAATCCCCTAAATCTGTTGTCCCAGCTGTGGCTGGCTAAGTTTAATACTGTCCGGCAAAGGATAGATTTTTTTTCTGGGGTGAAATTCAATTGCCAAAATAGCAATACCGTAAATCAGTAGTTTCAGCTGTGGCTGGCCAAGTTTAATACTGTTCGGCAAAGGGTAGATTTTGTTCTGGAGTGAAATTCAATTGCCTAAATAGCAATACCCTAAATCTGTGGTTTCAGCTGTGGCTGGCCAAGTTTAATAGTGTCCGGCAAAGGATAGATTTTAAATTGTTGGGTGAAATATTACCATTTTTTCCAGGTACAAACCCCTGCACTGCATAACTGACAGGAAACTTACAATTGGCGGTTACATTCTGGCATGAAATAAAGCCTTTTTGGGCTGTGAAGCCAAAGGTAATCGCCAATAACTGTATTTTTATTTTTATTTTTTTTAAATAAATTAGTGTAGACCCAAAACATTGGGAAAATATAAAAAATAAAACAAAGTGTAAGTGCACGGTAGTATAACAATGGTTGGGTGAGGCCAGTATACATGTCTATTCTGCATAAGGTACAAACAAGTCCTGTGGGATCCATGCATGGTTCTTTTTGATAAACGAAAGCTTGCCCACATTGTCTGCGGACAGACGGCTGCGCTTGTCTGTGATAACACCCCCTGCCATGCTAAACACACGTTCAGACAATACAGTGGCTGCAAGATAGGCCAGCACCTCCAAGGCGTAAAGGACAACCTCAGGACATGTGCCCAATTTGATCACCCAGAAGTTGAATAAGGAAGACCCAGTGGCGTAGCTAGAAATGATTGGGCACCACAGCAAATTTTTGAATGGGGCCCCCCTCCCCCAGTAATTTTTGCAGATCACCTCCTGGCGAGTCCTTAAAACTGCCCCTAGACTCCTAATGCATGAGCCACCTCAGATGGTAAGTAGGCTCATGCCCACGAACCTGGAGCCCTGATATCCCTGCATTGCCCTAGCAAGGAAATAGGGCAGAGACCACCCGCTCATCCAGAACCACGGTTGAGCAGGCGTCTCCAGAGGCTCAGCAGCTGGCCAACAACTAGACAGGATACAAGCAAAACGGCAGGTAAGTATTACAAGGCAACAGACAACATAAGTTACCAACAATTACCTGCCGCCGACGAGGTGGACCGGAAATGCAGTGTCTAGTTGTTTGCTTAAATCCCTCCGGGAAAGCAACCCCCTTCCGGAGGAGACACACCATAACACAAACCTCCAAACAAAGCCCACATCATCACAACACACACCAGGTGGGGAAAGGCCAACAGAAACATGCAGGAGAGGACACACAAACTGAGAAAGGGAAACAATATAACAATTAAGGGTGGCTCACACAGACTACAACATTCAGCCATAGAGCAGAGCTCCTACACAGACTGACAAAACCAGAAAAAGCACACTGTATGTCACAGATAAAAAAAAATAGCGCACATGGACACTGCAGATGTTGCGTTGGTAATGTCACTGTTCGCAGCAGACACCGTCTACGGAAAAAGTACACTGAATGCCACAGATATTTTTGGGATGCGCACACTTTACACTGGAGATGTGGCGCAATTAATGTCACTGTCCGCAGAGGACACCATCTACGGAAAAAGTCCACTGGATGTCACAGATGTTTTTTGGATGTGCAAACTTTACACAGGAGATAGTGCACAGCTAATGTCACTGTCTGCAGTGGCCTAACTATTCCACGCAATTTTGCAAAGGATGCACTAAAAATAGATATTGCTGCCACACACAATAGTCCTTAAAATGACTTTTGGGTCTGTAAAGTTTTAGCAATTTTGCGAAGGTTGCACTAAAAATATATATTGCTGTTGCCACACACAATAGTCCTTAAAGGACTTTTGGGTCTCTGAAAAGTTATTCTAATAAAAATATTCCTATATCTCTCCCTACACTGTCTGTCCCTTTCTCAGAACAGCTCTTCCTGACAAAGACTGAGCCGAACTTGCGTCATCGGGTGCTATATAGCACCCGATGATGCGTTCCGGCCAGCCAATCACTGTAATGCCAGTAACCAACATGGCTACAGCATTACAGTGAGGGCTGTACATACCGGCACATTTAAAAATGTGAGGGGAAAAGACTCGAGCATTGTGCTCAAGCACATGCGGTATTCGGCCAAAAACCGCCATATGCTGTGCATCAAAATTTATTCGCGGTGAGAGTCTACGCATAGAGAGTCTGCTGTGGTAGTAAAATAATACTGTGAGTCAATATGACATACAGATGACAGGGCTCGCTCTTAGAAACACTGCATACTTCACTTATTTGGGCAGTCACAGGGCCAAAACTAACCAAATAACTCATGTATCAACTTAAGCTTTACAGGTAGATGTTAGCTCCTTTTACACCCTCATCAGCTGATTCCACATAAATGTCTACAGTATCTGTTCTATTTAACATTTATACAAGTAAAGCCCCCCTGACAGAGTGGAGAGGGTGTCAACAGTACGTTTGTGTTGACGTCACTAATTAATTTTCCCCATTCTCTGATCCATCAGAACAATAACCCAGAAAAAAATGGATCCTGTCTGTGGAGAATACGCCTTCACTTTGTTATTTGCTCAATAATCCATCAGTATTGCTAATGCCAAAAAAAATTATGAGTGGATCTAAAACAGAGATGAAACGTGAATGGAATATTTGCATGTCTTCTGTGTTTTCTACCCACTCCGGCTTTTGGCTACCAAATCATAAGCCAAGGATCCGTTGTGCATCTCATTCTTCCTTTTGTCTGACAGATCAGAAGAAGTGTCAAATAAATGATGATAGTATATAAGGGGTGAGTAGGCACACGGACTATGGTAGCATGCAGAATTTAATCAAATCAGTCACAAATCGCTAAAATATATTCACACACAAAATAAGCTATGCTGTAAAATTCATAAAATATGCTGTATAATTCATAAAATACCCATCAAACAAATGTCCCAATATGCCCATGTACAGTAGTTCTGGGCTATATCCTCCAATCCAGTAACTCTTTAAAAATCCAGTATTCCAATTAAGGACGGACTTCCCGCACAGTTAGGCTTAATAATTGTAAGTCCAGTCTTTCAAATTGGCTTCACTTCAGGTTTTACTTAAAATCAATTTATCACTTCATAATCATCAGAAGGGCTGTTTTATGGTTGGTAGCTTATATACCAAACGCCGGGTTCATATACAAGGTCCCTAGTATCGGACACCTACACTGGGTGTTCCGATTTGAAAGAAGTCATGTAGTATATGAAAATTGATTGTACTTGAAGAGAGCAGTGTAGTATGGGATTATTATTGTACTTACAGATCGCAGAGTTTCGCGCGGCCCCGCACTTCTACTGATCTGTGCTCGCTCACTCGATGTCTCGGCGTCTCACTCGGCCTCGGTGTCTCACGTGTTCAAGTCCGGTCATGTGACCTCGATTTCTCCTCGTGTGATGCCGTATGATATTCGTGAACGTACTGGTGCTTCCTCTTGAATAGAAGCTTGGCTGTTAGTTTCAATTTCTGGAGCGCTCCATACAATGATTTATTAATTTCCCGGCATGCTATTAAAACACCAAACGCGTTTCAAAGTTCCTCTGGCTTCTTCATCAGTGGTACCATGCTATTAAAACACCAAACACCACTGATGAAGAAGCCAGAGGAGCTTTGAAACGCGTTTGGTGTTTTAATAGCATGCTGGGAAATTAATAAATCATTGTATGGAGCGCTCCAGAAATTGAAACTAACAGCCGAAGCTTCTATTCAAAGAGGAAGCACCGAGTACGTTTACACGAATAGCGTACGGCATCACACAGGGAGGAAATCGAGGTCACATGACCGGACTTGAACACGTGAGACGCCGAGAGACCGAGGTGAGACGCCGAGAGACCGAGGTGAGAGCCGGCAAAGGCACAGATCAGTAGAAGTGCGGGATGCCGCGCGAAACTCTGCGATCTGTAAGTACAATAATAATCCCATACTACACTGCTCTCTTCAAGTACAATCAATTTTCATATACTACGTGACTTCTTTCAAATCGGAACACCCAGTGTAGGTGTCCGATATTAGGGACCTTGTTTATGAACCCGGCGTTTGGTATATAAGCTACCAACCATAAAACAGCCCTTCTGATGATTATGAAGTGATAAATTGATTTTAAGTAAAACCTGAAGTGAAGCCAATTTGAAAGACCGGACTTACAATTATTAAGCCTAACTGTGCGGGAAGTCCGTCCTTAATTGGAATACTGATTTTTAAAGAGTTACTGGATTGGAGGATATAGCCCAGAACTACTGTACATGGGCATATTGGGACATTTGTTTGATGGGTATTTTATGAATTATACAGCATATTTTATGAATTTTACAGCATAGCATATTTTGTGTGTGAATATATTTTAGCAATTTGTGACTGATTTGATTAAATTCTGCATGCTACTATAGTCTGTGTGCCTACTCACCCCTTATATACTGTCTATTTGAACCTACTGGTAGGGTGAACCGGTTTTTAGAGTAAGAGCACTGGGTATCCATATTTTCTCCGTTATTGAGCCATCTACACCTCTTAACTAAATAAATGATGATGTCAGCCAGGCAGAAAGCCAGAATAGTGGACAAGTCATAAAGTGGGGAGGGTGTGAACAGCATGAGAAGTCTACAAAGTGGACCTATGACATAGTGGTGAGGTGGAAGCAGCATGAGGAGACCACAGAGTGGCCCAATGACAGGGTCTG
Organism: Bufotes viridis; assembly: GCA_033119425.1. NCBI lineage: Eukaryota > Metazoa > Chordata > Amphibia > Anura > Bufonidae > Bufotes > Bufotes viridis. The sequence continues at coordinate 409,292,767 of CM065589.1, forward strand.
GAGGTGCAAGCAGTATGAGGAGGCCACTGAGTGGCAAGGTGACACAGTGTGAAGGTGGCAGCAACATGAGTAGGCCACAGAGTGGCACAATGACAGAGTCTGGAGGTGGCAGCAGCATGAGTAGGCCACAGAGGGGCACATTGACCGAGTCTGGAGGTGTCGGCAGCTGCATTAGGAGGAGGCCACAGAATGGCACCGATGACAAAGTGTGGAGGTGGTAGCAGCATGAGTAGGCCACAGAGTGGCAAAATTACAGAGTCTGGAGGTGGCAGCAGCCTGAGTATGCGACAGAGTGGCAAAATGACAGAGTCGAGAGGTGTCGGCAGCATGAGTCAGCCACAGAGTGGCACAATGACAGAGTCTGGAGGTGGCAGCAGCATGAGTAGGACACAGAGAGGCACAATGACAGAGTGTAGAGGTGGCCACAGTATGAGTATGCCACAGAGTGGTACAACGACAGTGTCTGGAGGTGGCAGCAGCATGAGTATGTCACAGAGTGGCACAATGACGGAGTCTGGAGGTGGCAACAAAAGTAGTATCAGGAGGAGGCCACAGAGTGGCACAATGACAGAGTCTGGAGGTGGCAGAAGCAGCATCTGGAGGAGGCCACAGACTGGCACAATGACAGAGTCTGGAGTTGGCAGCAGCATGTGGAAGCCACAGAATGGCACAATGACAGAGTGTAGAGGTGGCCACAGCATGAGTAAGCCACAGAGTGGCACATTGACAGAGTCTGGAAGTATCTGCAGCAGCAGCATTAGGAAGAGGGCACAAAATGGCACAATGACAGAGTCTGGAGTTGGCAGCAGCATGAGCAAGCCACAGGGTGGCAAAATGATAGAGTGTGGACGTGACAGCAGCATGAGTAGGCCACAGAGTGAAACAATGGCAGAGTCTGGAGGTGGCAGCAGCATGAGTAGGACACAGAGAGGCACAATGACAGAGTGTAGAGGTGGCCGCAGTATGAGTATCCCACAGAGTGGCTCAACGGCAGAGTCTGGAGGTGGCAGCAGCATGAGGAAGCCAAAAGAATGGCACAATGACAGAGTGATGATCGACCAAGAAACTTCTGGGGAAACTGCCTGGCTTAAACAGGCCTCTAGTAGCTACAGACAATGAGAAGACAATGTGTCACGATAACTTTGAGCCCGGAAGAGTCACAAAGTTAATCAAGATACGTCACTAAAGAGTTTACCGCATATAACCACAGCGCTGACCACTGAATAAAATTTGTTTTTACACTTAAATACCTTCAATAAAGATTTTACCACATATAACTGCAGCGCTGAACGTTGAATACAATTTGTTTTTCCACTGAAATATGTCACAAAAGATTTTATCACATATTACTACAGAGCTGAATGCTGAATTAAATTAGTTTTTCCACTGAAATATGTCAATAAAAATAGAAATATGTCATAATTTTACCACATATAACTGAGCACGGAGATAGAGAGGGTCTTCAGATTCCCCCGGCACTATACAGACATCTCAGAAATGAACCGCTGCTCCCGACTGCAGCTCCTGGGAAGGCCATGGAGCGTCCCGGTCATCCGGCATCTATTCGCCTCGCTGAAGGATTATTTTGAAAGTGTATAGAAGCCACACGGCGCACCCACGCTGCAGATTTATCATCGAGACATCATGGAGATTTTACCGCATATAGCTACAGCGCTGAACGCTGAATAAAATGTGTTTTTAGACCAAAATACCTCATTAAAGGTTTTGCCAGATATACCTGCAACACCGAACGCTGAATAAAAATTGTTTTTCCACCGAAATCCGTCAATAAAGATTTGACCACATATAATTGCAGCGTTGAATGCGGAATCAAATTTGTTTTTCGACCAAAATACGTCACAAATGATATTACCGCATATAACTTCAGCGCTGAATGCTGAATAAAATTAGTTTTTTAACCGAAATACATCACTAAAGGCTTTGCCACATATACCTGCAACAGTGAACGCTGAATATGTTTCGTTTTCTACCGAAATACGCCACTAAACGTTTTACCACATACAACTGCAAAATTGAACGCTGAATAGATTTTGTTTTTGTACTGAAATAATAATCAACTGCGGAAGTGAAATGCGTATATATTTTTTGTTTTGTACTGAAATAGGCCACTTAAACTCTTTCACAACAAATAAATGCTACAGTTAAGTGCATATATATTTTTCCTTTTTGTACTGAAATGGGACACCAAACGCTTTCATCGCATATAACTGCCGAAGTGAAAAGTGGATATATTTTTCATTTTGTAGTAAAATGGGCCATTTAAACTCTTTCACCACAAATAAATGCAACAGTAAAGTGCGTATATATTTTTCTTTTTGTAATGAAATACGCCACTAAAAGCTTTTACCACATATAGCTGCAAAAGTGAACTGCGTGCGTATATATTTTTCTTTTTCTACTGAAATACTTCACTAAACGCTTTCACCACATATAGCTGCAGAAGTGAACGGAAAAAATATTTCTATTTTTGTACTGAAATACCCCACTAAATGCTTTCACCGTATATAACTGCAGAAGTAAACTACATATTTATTTTTTATTTTTCCACAGATATAAGCCACTAAAGCACTTGCACCCCAAGAACAAATTGCTGAAATGACAGAGCTGTCTAATGGCTATTTGGATCCCCAAATTATCTTTCACTGCACTTGTAAATCGCTTTTCTAGCACTGTCCCTAGCGCCTTCTGACGTTTCTCCCTGCACTCAGATGCCGTGCAGTGATTCCTCCCTATCCTTTCCATGAAGTTATAAATCGTTTTTTCATTTTTTTTTTGACAATTAGGTTTTTCCAATTGCTGTCCCTAGCGCCTTCTCACGTCTGTCTCTGCACTCAGAATGCTGGATAATGTCTGATTCTAAGATGGCCACAGTATTTATAGGGCTGTGACTTCACATGGCTTGCTGGCTGCTGATTGGCTGCATCATACATGTCAGTCTGGGTGATCCCTCCTTCCCATACTTCCTTTCTCCATGTCCTCACATGTGAAGCAGCCATTTTAGGAAAACTGTAATTTGTTAATACGAAGAGCACAGAAATTTGCCTCTCTGCCTGCGCATCCAGTCTCCATGTGCCACGTGCAAGATCGGAGCAAAAAATGCTCCAGGAGCCACGGCACAGGGAACGTAACACTTCAAAAGGAACCGGGCAGTGTCAGATAAAACCCAGTTGAAGCTTATACTGGGGTTACTCAGACTTGATAAAGGGGTCGATCAGGCCCTGAAATGCGTTGTTTCGCAATAAACTGTGTTGTTTCTTATACCGGGTTGTGTCTTTGTGCCTTATGATTGTCCACTAAGCTAGATCACTTGACCGTGACAAGCCAAAACAAATCATTCAGTATCCACCCGAGTGGCGACCTGGCCATCGCCCAAAGGGCATCTAGACGATCCTGGCAGCACCAACCCTGATATTTTTGAAACTTCGCATCCTACCTTTAATACAGTTGCACCTAAATTCGGTGCAACCAAAAAACTAGGTGAGTTAAATCTATCCACCTACTTTTTGAAGGTAAACTGCTGTACCGTGAATTTACTTACTCTATGAGCACCTTTCTCACCCTTTGGCCATAACCTAAATAAATGAGGATGTCAGCAAGGCTGAAAGGCAAAATAGTGGCCCAGTCATGAAGTGGGGAGGTTGGGAACAGCATGAGAAGTCCACAGAGTGGCCCTATGACTTAGTAGTGAGGTGGAAGCAGAATGAGGAGACCACAGAGTTTCCCAATGACAGAGTCTGGAGGTGGCAGCAGCATCAGGAGGAGGCCACAGAGTGGCACAATGAAAGTGTGGAGGTGGCAGCAGCAGCATCAGGAGGAGGCCACAGGGTGGCACAATGACACAGTCGTGAGATCTAGGAGCCTCATCTCCAGTCCCCTGACCAGCTAGGTTTACCAGCATCTGTTCCAGGACATGAAGCAGTGGAATGACGTTGTTCATCCCGTAGTCCTGGCGACTGATAAATAATGTGTCCTCCTCAAAGGGCCTGAGCAAATGGCAGGTGTCACGCATGAGCTGCCACTGGCTGACATCAAAGTTCCACAGGCGAGTACTCCTGTCCACTTGGATCATCAAGAAATTGTTTATGGCCTTTCTCTGATAGTATAGTTAGTCCAACATATGGAGGGTGGAATTCCAATGGGTGGAAACGTCGCATATCAGCCTATGTTGGGGGATGCCGTGTGCTTTGAGGTGTATGAGTGGCTGAAGTGCATGCAAGGTTTACTGGCCATTTTTAGGATGTCTTGCAGATGGGTGGAAGACTTCAGGAACCGCTTGACAACCAGATTGACACATGTGCATGCAGGGCACATGGCTCAACCCTCCTTGATGCAGCGCCGACACCATGTTTTTCCCGTTGTCGGTCACCACGGTTCCGTTTTTGAGTTGTCACTGTTTAAGCCAGGATTTGATTTCTTTATAACGGACACAGAGCAGTACCTCCCCTGTGTGACTCTGCGTTCACCCAGACAAGGTGCAGAACAGTGTGACACCGCCGTGCCCTGCACATGTGGTATGCTGGAGGGGCACTGTAAATTGTCTCTGCAGTGGAGGCTGTGGACATGGTGAAGGATGAGGAGGATGAGGCGGACATTGTCGCAGGACCAATGGTGTAAGAACATGGAAGCGGAAGCGGCGTCACCTGGCCAAGTTGCTGGTGTGGCTGTGCAAGAACTACATTCACCCAGTGGGCCATAAAGGACATGTATTGTCTCTGACGTTAGTTACAGCTCCACACGTCGGAGCTGCCGTGCACTTTAGCAGACACCGTCAGGCTCAAGGACTGGTCCACTTTCTGTTTTACATGTGTGTGAAGGGCTGGTCCAGCCTTTTTGGCCACCAAATGATGGCTTAGGACTCTCTTCCTCGGCTCGGCAAAAGCCATCAGTTCTATAAAAGGTGCAGAGTCCACCACTTGGAAAGGGAGGGACTGCAGCACCAGCAACTTGGCCAGGAGCACATTCAGCTTATGCGCGTTTCGATGAGTGCACGCATACTGTTCTCTCTTGGCAATCGCTTAAGTGATCGATTGCTTACGGAATGACTGACAAGGAAGAGGAGCAGGAGCATCAGGACCAGCAGTTTATAGGAAGGACAGACAGCTCCCTTCGGCTGAGGTGGTGGGGCCTTGACTGCCTAAAATTGGGTGTGTGCCACTGGGTGATGTAGCAGTTGCTGCGGCAGACTGGACCACCACATTAGAGCCACGGTTCTCCCGGGCCACTTTATGGTGACACTGCATATGTTGACACAGGGCCGTGGTGTCACCACTTTCACCACTACTTTCCGGGCAGGTAGGCTCCTGTGAAGCGGGTGGTCTACCCCAGGCACGTTTTGCTCCCGACCTCCCACTGCTGCCACCCTGCTTACTTCCTGCCACACTAGCGACATGCTGGCTTTGCCGCTGCCTCACAGGCAAGCTGCCACCCTCTTCTACCAATAATGAAAAAGCCCCTAATTCACCCGGCTCCCAAGTGCAATCAGCTACATCATCATTATTGAGTACTGTCTGCATGTCACCGATGTCCTCCTCAACGGTCTTTTGGTCAAGAGCCTGACCGCTCACAACTCCTGCTCCCACGCCACTCTCCTCATCACTACTTGCCCGCCTACCGGAGGAAGCAGCAGATATCTCCTCCACATCTTGTCTGGCCAGTAGCTGCTGACTGTTCTCTAGTAGCTCGTCCTCTCTGTATAGTGGAGCTGAGCCCACAACATATAATACTTCTCTGGCTGAGGGAACAAAAAAGGACAGAGGCAGGTTGATGACAGGGGAGGGCACAGGGCATGCTCTCGGGCCATGCCAACTAAGGGTTGTGTCAGACAAACCCACCGACTCTTGGCTGGGGGTGTCTGATGTCACTTTGGACGAAGTGGATGACCAAGTCAAACATTCTAGAACCGCTGGGTTGCTGGTCAAGACACGACCGCTAGATGACACCGGAAGCTCAGGCCTCTTGCTGCGATTCCTGCTGCCATTCCCCCTTACTCTGATGTGACCTGTGCCTGTGCCAGAAACATTTAGGCCTGTAAAAAGTCTGTAATTTTCATACTTCACCACACAACAGCTAATAAGCCCTCCCCCCCCCCCACTAATACAGGCCAAAAATTGCTTTAGAACATATAACTGCACTGTTGAACGGCAAATATGTCCTTATTTTTTTCACTTACGCACCAAAAGGGCTTTAGAACATATAAATGCACTGCTGAACAGCATACATTTTTTTGTTACTAATACACACCAAAAAGGGCTTTAGAACATATAACTGCACCGCTGAACTGTAAATATATATATTTTTTGCCACTATTACACACCAAAAAGGGCTGTAATTTTCTCACTTTACCACACAACAGCAAATCCTTTTTTTTGTGCCATTAATACTCGCAAAAAAGGGCTTTAGAACTTATAACTGCACCACTGAACGGCAAATAATATATATTTTTTTGCCACTAATATAAGCCAAAAATAGTCTTAGAACATATAACTGCACTGCTGAGCGGCAAATATGCCCTTATTTTTTTCCACTTATACACACCACAAAAGGCTTTAGAACATATACCTGCACCGCTGAAGTCAAATAATATATACGACAAAAAAAGCTTTAGAGCTTATAACTGCACCCCCCAATAGGAAATTTTTTCCACTAATACACGCCAAAAGGGGCTGTAATTTTCTCACTAAACCACACAACGGAAAATACTTTTTTTGTGCCACTAATATACGCCAAGAAAGGCTTTAGAACATATAACTGCACCACTGAACGGCAAATAGGTCCTTACTTTTTTCCACTTATAACTTCCGCAAAAGGCTTTAGAACACATAACTGCACTGCTTAACGGCAAATAATATATATTTTTTTGCCACTAATACACGCCAAAAAGGGCTTTAGAACATATAACTGCACCGCTGAACGGCAAATAGGCCCTTATTTTTTTCCACTTATACACTCCACAAAAGGTTTTAGAATATATAACTGAACTGCTGAATGGCAAATAATATACATTTTTGTGACACTTATACACGCAAAAAAGGGCTTTTCAACATATAACTGCATCGCTGAACGGCAAATATATATATATATTTTTTTACCACTAATACACGCCAAAAAGTGCTGTAATTTTCTCACTTCACAACGCAACGGCTAATAAGCCTTTCTTCCCACTAATGCAAGCCAAAAAATACTTTAGAACATATAACTGCACTGCACAAGGGCAAATAAGACAGAAATATTTCCTTGTAATAAGCCCTGTAAATGGCTGTATGAAACAGCACTTTCACCCTAATAACAAGAGTTTGGATCCGCAGTGAGTGCATCAAGGTGCAATAGGAGTGTTCCTATTACCCAGGCTGTAAACTCCCCTACTGAACCCTGTTCTGCTGATTCCTCCCTGATTCCTTTCCCTGAACTTCTACATAGCAAAATAAAAGTTTTAAAGTCTTTTCTAGCACTGTCCCCAGCGCCTGCTGACATCTCTCCCTGCACTAAATACACTGGAAAATGGCTGAATCCAAGATGGCTGAGGCTATTTATAGGGCTGTGACATCACCTGGCTGGCTGCTGATTGGCTGCATGCATGACATTGTGGGTAATCCCTCGTTCCCAGAGTTCCTTGCTCCATGTCCTAACACGTGCAGCAGCCATTTTAGGTTTTAGGAAAAAATGCGATTCTTTACCACGAAGCGTGAATAAATCCGGATTCGGTGCAAATCAAATTTTTCCTGAAATTTGGATCTAATTACACTTCATCAACTTCTCTTATTACAAGCATCCAGAATTTTTTTTTTTTTTTAATGTTGGCCCCCTCCGGTATTCATCTTGTGGAAGTTTGGACATTTTAGGCTTCTGGATGTTTTAGAAAAACTGAATGGACCTATTTATTTCTATGGGTAAAAAAATAAACGAGAAAAAAAAAAACAGCACACAGATGTCATCTGTGTGCTTTCGGCATCTGTATGTCCGTGTCGCAAATTATAGAATGTCCTATTCTTGTCCGTATTGCGGACAAGAATACTCATTTGCATTGATGGAAGTAAGAAAAATGTGGTTTGCACATGGAAGGTGTCTGTATTTTGTGAATCAATGGTTTTCAGACCACAATACGGACACAGTTGTGTGCATGAGGCCTAATTGTGTCTCCAGTCATTGTTCTGTAGTGTCCTGCCTTTCTTGTTCTGCTAGATTTTTTTATTAGTTTTTTATTTATTTTTTTAATCAGGACATGGCCCTGCTATATTCAAGCACACACAGCTCCAATATATTAACACACACACAGGTTTAATGCATACACACACAGTTCTGCTGTATGCACACACACACAGCTATAAAACAAACACATACATCTTTAACAAAACATAATTCTTTTGCACCTCCTGGTGTGGCCCAGGCCTTCAGTGAAATCAAAGATCCTTATGATACCAACTTGCAAAAGATCCGTATGAATTTCCGTGTGGATTTTTTGCATTTCTGCACTATACTGTCACCTAAATACACAACTTCAGTGATTTTAGGTGCATATTTGATGTAGTTTTGCCACAGATCTCACCTTTCAATGGAAAAAGGTTAAATCTGCAGATAAAACTAAAAACATAATTGACCTGCTGTGGATTTGGAAGTCCACACGGCAGGTCAATTTCCGCACAGAAGCATACATGAGATTTGTGTAATGTCATACACTTTGTTGGTACTGTACCTGCAAACGCATATATTCCGCAACATATCCAGGTGGCCTTAAGCTGAAGTTCGGAGCTTTCATCTGTAACTGCAGCTTAGTGACCTTCAGCTGCAGATTTGTTTGTGTTTTTTACTCTAACTGCATATGCTGAACAATCAGCATGCTCTCCTCCTATCTGCACTAATCTCACACCTCTCTCATTCATTCAGCAGAGAGCCGTATAAGCATCATTAAATAATTTGTTCTCATCTCCATTCTGAGATCCAGCAGGCTGGTCCGGCACAGAGCAACATGCTGGATCTGGATCCACAGGATCCAGAGTTGATGAATCCTCCACTTCATCACCAGATCCTCATTGAATACATTTAGGTCCGGTAGTGATTTGGCCGATTTCCAGCATAAATGCCAGGTTACCCCGGGATAAATACGGTTGCATGTGTAATACCCCGGAGTGGTATTACCATTTCTGCACTCCGCTACTGTCTATAAGCGTTAATATGAATGTCATCTTTGTATTTATTTTCAGGTCCTTCACCATTGTGCAGTGATATTATTGGTATGAAACTATTACGTTCATGTAATATGCCTGGTTCACCAGTAGGTGTCAGCGTATATGGCAGAGCTATCCTTAGACAGAATGGAACTTACCATTGCATTCTCCCCCTTTTGGGCAGAAGCGGGCCAGTACTGCTTCCCACCAGAAGGGAGGGGTTACAGTTCTATATGATTACGGTTTAAACTCCATATTGGAGCTGAGAAGACCTGAAAGAAGTAACAGCCAGAGGAAATTGTTATTCGGCTGGAGCAGGAGCCACCAAAGAAAAGTAGCTTGTAGAGCACCCAGACTCCATGCTAATTTAATTTACTGAGTGTCAGGAGGGGGATAACAGCCCGAGGCACCCCAATCCAAGGATACCAGAATCGACTAAAAGTCCAGTAACCAGACCCAAGCTGAGTTTAGCCTTTCAGAGAGAAAGAAAGTAGAGTTATTAAGCAAGCCGGTCAGCCCAGCAGAGAAAGAGAGAAAGCACAGTTGCCAAGTTTGCCTGCCAGTTTATGCCAAAGCCTGCTGGGACCAAGAGAAAGCATGAATGTAATAAAAGTCTGAATATTGTCTGGAATCAAGTTTACCCAAGTAAAGCTGCTGTTAAAGTTTACCAAGGTCTGGAGTCAAGATATTCTTTATCCCCTAACTTAACAATACCCCTTATTTGCTTTGAAGCCTAAGCCTGGGATCTAGGCAAGAGCACTGTGACACATATAGGCCACACCAGACCACTCGGCATTCCACTAAACCTGGGCCGCAATAGGGCCCTGGGTGGTGGTGCGTTGCACATGCCACATTTTTTTGTCAGCCCAACAGCTGGCATTTCGGCTGCAGAGGGGCCCAGTGTGGGAGGGAGGCCCAGTGTGGAAGTGCTAATCTCTATATTCATCTGCCTCGCTATCCCAAAGGACAGCAATACAGATGATTTCTGTGGCAGGGCAGGGGCGAGACGGCTCCCTTTCCTGTTCCTCTAATAGGCTGCAGGCCTAGTGCTTAGATCTGAGCTGTAAAGTGCGGGAAACAGGCTGGAAGAGGCCTGCATTACATCCCTAAAAGCGGCATGGAGGTAAATATAGTCCTGTTTAAAAGTTCAGGACCACTTGAAAAATGGCAAAAAATCCTATTTAGCATGGCTGGATCTTAACAAGGTTCCAAGTAGAGCTTCAACATCCGACAAGAAGAAATGGGAGTGAGACAAAACATTTTTTGAGCATTCAATTTAATGAAAACAACAAATAAACTGAAAGAGGCTGTTTTACAGCCGATCAAAAGTTTAGGACCACACCTCCAAAAATAAACGAAACCCCCCCAAAAACAGAAATCCAACTTCCAAACATGAACCCAGTAATGAGTAGCTCTGCCGTTATTGTTGATCACTTCAGAAATTTGTTTCGGCATGCTTGATGCAAGCGTTTCCATGAGGTGAGTGGGAACATTTCTCCAAGTGGTGAAGACAGCCGCATGAAGGCCATCCACTGTCTGGAACTGTTGTCCATTTTTGTAAACTTCCCTTGCCATCCATCCCTAAAGGTTCTCAATTGTATTTAGATCAGGGGAACACGAAGGATGGGCCAAAAGAGTGATGTTATACTCCTGGAAGAAGTCCCTTGTCCTGCGGGCATTGTGTACTGTAGTGTTGTCCTGTTGAAAAACCCAGTCGTTACCACACAGACGAGGGCTCCCAGTCATGAGGAATGCTCTCTGCAACATCTGGACATAGGCAGTGGCCGTTTGACGCCACCCCTGATTTTCCTGAAGCTCCATTGTTTCACTGAAGGAAAAAACACCCCAGACCATTATGGCGCCCCTCCACTGTGGCACGTAGAAAACATCTCAGGTGGGATCTGCTTGTCATGCCAGTAACGTTGGAAACCATCAGGACCATCAAGGTTAAATTTTTTCTCATCAGAGAATAAAACTTTCTTCCACCTTTGAATGTCCCATGTTTGGTGCTCTCTTGCAAAGTCCAAACAAGCAGTTCTGTGGTGTTCAAGGAGACGAGATTTTTGAAGATGTTTATTAAGCCCTTCAGTCTCAGATGCTGTCTGATGGTTATGGGGCTCCAGTCAGCACCAGTGAGGGCCTTCATTTGGGTCAAGGATCGTCCAGTGTCTTGACAGACTGCCAATTGTATATTCCAGCTCAGTGTTAGTGAATTTTTTTTGGGTCTTCCACTTGACTTTTTTGTTCCATAACCCTCAGGATCATTTAAGAAATTCCAAATTACTGTCTTACTGCATCCCATCTCAGCAGCGATGGCGCGCTGTGAGAGACCCTGCTTATGCAGTTTAACAACCCGACCACGTTCAAAAAGGGAGAGTTTTTTTGCCTTTGCCATGACATCGTGTGACTACCTGACAGAAAATGACAATTAATCCACATCTTTGCACAGATTTGGCCTTTTAAAGGCATGTGGTCCTAAACTTTTGATCAGTTGTAAAACAGCCTGTTTCAGTTTATTCGTTGTTTTCACATAAGTTGAATGCTCAAAAAATGTTTTCCCATTTCTTCTTGTTGCATGTTGAAGCTCTACTTGGAACCTTGTTAAGATCCAGCCATGTGAAATGTGATTTTTTGCCATTTTTCAAGTGGTCTTAAACTTTTGATCAGGACTGTATGTGAGTTTTTTTTTTTTTCATTTACACTATGCTGTTGCCCAGTATGGGAAAGGGGGGGAGATAAAAACTATAGGGGCATCTACTGGGGGCCCTGTATACTGGAATTATATACTGGAATACATGGTGGCACTATGGAGAAGGGGGAGGAGCATTATATACTGTCGGGCAATATGGAGAAGTGGAGGAGAGGAGTGTCTAGTGGGGCACTATTTATTGGCATTATATACTGGCACACATTTGGGGCACTATGAAGAAGTGATGGAGAGGAGCACTATGGAGGCTTATACAGGGGGCATTATATAGGGGCATTTTATATTGGCACACAATATATGTGCACTATGTGGGGGTATGAGCACTATAGGGGCATGTTATACTGGTACACATTATGGGTGCTCTAAGGGGAAGGGGGAGAGAAGCATTATGGGGGATTCTACTTGGGGCGCTCTATAGGGGCATGTAATACTGTCACATTATGTCAGGCACCATGGGGATGGGGGGAGGAGCACTATGGGGACAACTACTGTGGACACTATATAGGAGGTTTTTTTATATTGTCACCAATTATAGGGGCCTGCGGTTTTGTGATTAAAATTTTTCATCACCTTGTGGGGAGTTTTGTAGTTGTGTACTTGGATGACATACTAATGTATTCTCCTGACGTGGATATACATCAGGATCACGTTAGACAGGTGTTGCAGATCCTAAGGGATTATAAATTGTACACAAAATTAGAGAAGTGTGTTTTTGCTGTACACAAGGTGCAATTTTTGGGATACCTGTTGTTGTCCACGGGTTTTTCAATGGATCCGGAGAAAGTCCTGTCCTGTATTGGACTGGGTTTGATCCGAAAATTTGAAGGCTCTTATGCGGTTTTTGGGGTTCACCAATTGTTACCGAAAATTTATTCAGAACTATTTGACAGTGGTGAAACATGACTTAGAAAGGGACGGATGTCTCAGTGTGGTCTGAATTGCCGTTGCAAGCTTTTTCTGCGGTTAAGGAGTGCTTCTTTTCTGCCCCTATATTGGTGCAGCCGGATGTATCACAACCTTTCATTGTGGAAGCATCCGAGGTGGGCGTAGGAGCAGTTATATCGCAGTGCCCGTCACCTGGTAAATGGCTTTTTTAAAAGAAAACTCTCTTCCGCAGAGAGAAATTACAATGTGGGTAACAGAGGGTAACTGGCTATTAAGTTGGCTTTCGAGGAATGGCGTCATTGTTTGGAAGGGGCTATACATCTGATCACGGTGTTCACAGATCACAAAAACCTGGCTTGTCTGGAATCGGCTAAATGACTGAACCCGAGGCAGGCCAGATGGTCTTTGTTTTTCACCAGATTTCATTTCACTGTCACTGTTAAGAACGGCAAGGCAGATGCCTTGTCACGTAGTTTTCCTGGTTGTGGTGATTTTGAAAATCTGAGTCCTATTCTATCGGAAGGGGTGGTGATATCCGCCCTATAACCTGACCTAGAGGTGAAGGTGTTAAAGGCCCAGGGAGACGCACCAGATTCTTGCCCCTCTGGGAAATTGTTTGTGCCATCGGAATTGCGTTACATGGTGTTTGAGGAAAATCACCGTACGGTTTTTACGGGACACCCGGGAGCAGTTCCACTACCGACCTCATCTCTTGTAGATTCTGGTGGCTGGGGTTGCGTAAGTGTGTTGAGGACTATGTGTCAGCCTGTAGTGTCTGTTCTCGCTCTAAGGTGACACATACTTGGATTTTATCACTGATCTGCCTAATTCGTTAGGAAAGACAGTTATTTTGGTGCTAGTTGATCATTTTAGTAAAATGGTGAACTTTATAGCATTGTCTGGCCTACCTAATGCTAAAACTCTCGCTCAAGTATTTGTTGATAACATTGTGAAACTCCATGGCATTCCCTCTGACGTGGCTTCGGATCATGGAACTCAGTTTGTGTCCAGATTCTGGAAGGCGTTCTGTACTCGGCTGGGGGTACAACTGTCTTTTTCTTTGGCTTTTCATCCTCATTAGAACAGACAGACAAAGCGCACTAATCAGAGCCTGGAGACTCACTTAAGATGTTTTGTCTCTGAGAACAAGGAAGATTGGTCCGACTCCTCATTTTTGTCTTTGGCAGAGTTTGCCATAAATGATCATAGACATGATTATAGACAGGAGTCCACTGGTAAGTCACAGTTTTTTTGGGATATAGGGGTTTCATCCGCAGTTTGGCACATTTTCTGGTTCTAATACTTCTGGTATTCCTGAGGTCATCATTATCATCTATATGGCGGAAAATTCTAAATAACTTGATGAATATGGGCAACAAGTATAAAAGTGTGGCTGACACTTATAAAGGGTCTGGACCTAATAGTGTGTGATTTGGTGTGGCTGTGCACAAGAAACATTAAGTGTAAGGTATCTTCTTGGAAGTTGGGTCCAAGGTTTACTGGTCCATATGAGATCACAGCCATTATTAATCCTGTAGCTTTTCCTCTTGAACTTCCTCAAGTTCTGAAAATACATAATGTTTCATAAATCTTTGTTGAAGAGATATGTTGAACCTTTGGAGCTGTATTCCTTGCCACCCACTCCTGTCATGGTGGACGGTAGTTTAAAAATACAAATTGCCAAGATAATTGACTCTAGATCTCTTTAGTATCTTGTTCACTGGCAGGGTTATGGACCTGAGGAGAAGATGTGGGTACCGTCATCTGATGTGAATGCCAGTCGTTTTCAGGTCTCAAGCTTTTCACAGGTCTCATCCGGATAAGGTCAGTCCTGAGTACCTGGAGGTCACTCGTAAAAGGGGGGGTACTGTCACGTACCAAGACATACGGACATCCCCACGACAGTGAGTGGGAGAGATCTTTGAGACTGGAAACACGTGGTTTGATTTGACATTTTTACCTTGTGGATCAATAGGTGTCCGTATTGTTTCTTGTACTGGCCATACCCTTAACCTCTAGGCGTTGATATTGTAGTAATTTAACTTTCCCTATTTATAGTTGTTTCTCCCACAATGCTGTGCGGTTTACAGCTTCAGTTGGACCTGTTGATAGCTGGTGTTTGGATCTCGGCTGAGTTCCTGGTGCTGCCATAGCTTCTTGGAAGTTAAGTGTTACCTTTCCCTTTGTATTTTGGCTTTTCTGTGTGTTGCTTTTTCTCATCTTTTTGTATTAGGCCTTAGGGAGACTCCCGTACATCCTTCCTTTTGGAGGAACAGGATGTCTCATTCCTGTTATTAGTAACAGGGTACTTTAGGGTTAGATAGGACTTTAGGTATTCCTGTGTATGAACTCACCTACCTATGGGGTCTGTTCATACTGGTAGTCAGCCAGGGCTTTGATTAGAGTTTTCACTAGGAGGTGTCCATCTTCCTTCCCTAGTTTTCAGGCCTAATTTCCTTTCCCCTTTCTTTCCTATGTTCAGCATGGGGTTTTCCTCCCACACTACAGCGTGAAACTATGTGATACTATTTAAACCCAAATAATCTATCATCAAACACAAATATTCATGTGTACTTTCCATATACTATCCACAATAATAAAGTACAAAAAATCCCTTTAAACATCAGTAATCTGTATTAATTTGCCTTATAAAATCCAATTAATAACATAAGTGGGGAAAACAAATACAAAGCACCATAATTTATCTGCACTTCATATTACATACTATCACATTTCTTACTTATCCCTGAAAATCCATTGAGTAAAACACTAGTTGTTGTAAATATAACAATTTCCCAATGTATATGCACAACCAGCTTCCTACAGACTAGTGGTATCTATTTTATATACTGATCTTAGTTGCCAAAGGGACTAGGAACATATCTTATAAAATACTGTGAAAAATGTGCAGGAATGGCTTCTTCAGGAGGAGAGAATGTATGTCCTACTTGGAGGCTTTTTTAAAGCGCCATCTAACCCATCATGAGTTGCATAGCTTGACATGTGATCATCTGTAAAAGGCGCCGTCATCACGGCGCATCGCAAATCGTCCGCGTAAGGGCAGGCCGACCGATCGCCAGGCCTGACATCACCCACGCCACTGTACCTGAAGGAGGAGTACGGGAGCCAGCCAGATGGCCTGATCGTGATGCGCTCACAGCGCTGCTAATGTACAGTGAAGGTACCTCATCACACTATAGATTGTGAGGGAAATTTAAAACCTATGTGTAAATATACTATTATTATAATTTCTGACGTGTATGCCAAGTGATAACTAATATTTAAAGCGCAAGTGCAATATTTTTAATTATCAAAACGGCAACATAAAATAAAATAAACATATACTTAAACATAAAATGCCACTATTGAATATAAATGTGATCCTCAGCTACTATAAATACTATAAATTAATTAATGCAGCTCAACTACCATGATTAATAAAATAAATCTAATCTTCGTGTCCCACTAATATAATTCATAAATACTTACTAACATAAAAATTGATACCACATAATTGTTGAAAATAAACCACATATATAATTATAAAGTGCCAATGCTGTGCAAAAAAATCCTTTTGATCTTAAATACATTCATGATCATATCTCATTATATCAGTAATAAAGTGAAACTTGCAAATTTAACAAAAGAATCAAACCCATGTACATAAAAATATCCCAACAAAACGTCATATTTCATCCAGTGTGAATCCACATAATTTTTTTTTTCATTTCCCTACTTCACGCCAATAAAATAATGGATCTAAGGTCAGTTTTTCACTATATGATCCATTAACTCTTATCCTTTGTCTTTACTTTCCACAGGCCATCACTTATCCGAATCTTCATCCAAGGGTATAGACAGCAACTCCTTCTAACTCAAGTAAGTATTCTGTTAATAAAAATAAACACACAGAAACGTTAAAATCAATATTAAAAGCGTAAAACCCCCAGGAAAGCACCAAAACCAAATGTCCCTTTCAGCCCCTGAGGTGCCATGGTTCCCAGTCTAAAGATCCATTTACCTTCTACTTGGGCTAGCTTTTCACTCAGATCACTTCCTCTCATACCCAAATGGACCTGGTCAATGCCTATGAATTTTAGAACACTTCCATTGCTTTGATGATATTCCTTAAAATGTTGTGGTATTGTTTTAAATTGTTAAGATCTTCTTCCTCTTTGCCCTTTTCCCCACTTATGGTATTCATTGGAATTTATAAAATTAATAAAGATTATTGATGTTTTAAGGGATTTTTTGTACTTTATTATTGTGGATAACTATGTGATACTAGTATTTTCAGAGGGACTGTTTCTGCAGTATAGTATTAAGGAGCACAGTGGGCACAGTATTGGAGGTGGCATGACAGGGTGTTCAGAAGGTGAGAGGATGATGGAAAAGTAGGAAACTAATATATTTGTTTGTCAAACTCAACAGTAATGAGAGATGGCTGAAAGAAATCATCATGGTGGTCTAGTATGAACAAAGAAGACGAGGACAGAGAACATCTACATCAAAGGAGATGTCACTGGATATAAGTCTACTATCAGATCTGCGTTAGTGATTACGACAGGCTGTTCCAGCAGAGAACAGCGTACTGGAATTTACCAGATACGGCACTGCTAGATGCAGATGGAATGCCCGCTGGCCCCATTAACTATAATGGGCTCTGGCAGAGATCTGGCCACAATCTAGCAAAAATGCTGAGAATCGGCTGGACACAAAACGCTGTATGCTGCGGTTGGTGTGTGGCCAATTCCTTGCATTCACTGCTGGATTAGGTGGCCAGATTGTAGCACTGCCCTTGTTAAAGTAGACTTACCCTGTATGTTTTGTATTGCTGTATGTAATGTTAGGAGGGATAGGTTAGGTTGAGAATTTGGCTTGGGAGTGGGTGGTGGTGGTGGTGGTGGGGGATAAGGCCCAGGCACATTCTTTGCACGGGGGCCCTCTGTTGTCCGTGTCTACCCCTAAGGCAGCCGTACCTCCGAAACAGAGATGTGATCACAACCTAATGAAGCAGACGTGGTCTGGCGCTGCAGGATTTAGCACTATAAGATGCAGGTACTTTTTAGCAAGATTTTTCTCTCATAAGATATATATATTTTCTAATATAGTCCAAAAAATTAATTAATATGGTTATTAAGATTTTATATTATATTTTTTAATGCAAGAGTAAGTCTTTGCTTAAAATTGCTTACTTATTTCATTTGATTTTTACTCTGAGATTAGTAATATGTAAACTTTAACATAGGTGAGAATAAAAAGAAGTGTCAGTATGTTTTTCTCTGCCAGCAGCTGCAATATAGGGCATTTAATTCCAAGAAATTGATTTTATGGTTTCATATTAGTCTTTCCATTTTAGGGCAAACCCTGAGGTTTTACTTTCTTTTTATGGAAGAGTAATACATTATAAAGAAAATTGTACTGTTTGGGAAAAAAAAGCTATATCTTACCTTTATCATGAAAACATCTAGAAAGATTTTCTCTGTGACGGAACACTGTTGTATTGGTGTTTTTATCCTATTCTCATATTTTTTGTCAGTAGTGTTCAGCTTTTTATGATTACTGTGAAAACAGAGAACTCAGTAGGGATGTCCTAATAATGATCTTAATTTTATCTGCAGGCACTACATAAATGTAATGATCTTGGTGAGCTAAAATATCCTAATTATGTATCTAAGTAGCTAGAACACTTTGAATGTTGTTTTTTATTAGTATTATTATATTATTTTAATATGTTCACCATCCAAAATCAAACAAAACCAGCAGCCATGTCTCCCAAAAAACTGAAATGTTGTTGGATTGTGCTAAGCACTGTAATATTTCCTTCCTATATTACAATTTCTACATTATATTAATGTGTATATTAGATCTAACTCTAATGGATTAAATATCATCCTCCATATTGCTACAAATACGTAGTGACCGACCATTACTAATAAATAATAGTAGTAATAAATATCTTTATAATGTTCTATAGCTGGCTATTATTTTTTGAAAGGATGGCAACTCATTTAGTGGTCTACATATGAATGACTTTTTACATATTGACCATGGATAGATTGCACAGTTCACAGTTTACATAATACATTCAACCTCTACAGTACCTTTTTATAGCTAAATCTTATAGAAAAGTATTTTGAGTATTAACAGCCTCCTTTTACCTACAAAAATAATCTATTATCAGACCCTGTGTAATACTAAGAATCTTAGTAAAATAAATTTATTTTTTGTTTCTAATGACAAAACAACTTGTTTAGAAAGAATAGACTGACCAAGAGTTCCCTTGTGCTTATCTACCTTAATGTAAATGTACTATTTTCAAGTGCATAGTGTCAGTTAAATAATTAAAGTGTACCTAAACTTGCAAGTTAAAGTTATTAAAACTTATACGAAATAGTCAAAAATAATATTTGTAATAATTGTAATGTGCTTTTATTATTTTTTTGGAAGTTCAGGTGCCTATTTGAGCTTTAGAATCTGTAAACCCATACACTGCGTTGTATGGGAGTACCAACTCTGTCACTGCAGCCATACTGTAAGCATTGTACATGCATGAGCTCAATAGCACTGTACTGTGCCTGCCTGTACCAGCGCTGCTTCCTAAATCCTGGCATACAAATGCTATGTCAGCCTTTAGCACAGTGAGCAAAAGCAGCAGGAGCAATGTATTTTATTGTCTCCTGCTCTGCACTCGCTTTGCTCAATTATTAGCTAAATGGAGAAAGAGCAAGGCATGAGCCCATTTTTCAATGTAAAAAAAACATGTTTTCTTAAAACAAATATTCTTATTATTCCAATCTTGTTTTCTTTCCCTTTTCTAGCCATTTCCTTTTGGTAAATAAAATATTATTGAGGCAACATCTGTGTGCTAACCTGTAATTATAGAGTAGAGTAGATTTTTTTCCTCACAAGACGAAAAACAAGTAATTGTCTATTGATTCCACCAGCAAGCGACACAAATGGTGCAAAATAATTTTTAATATGGTCATGCTCTGTATATGTACTTTTTAACTTTCTCAATGTATATGAAGATGCCCCTCATGCTATTACATCAAAAGTACTTCTCCTCTTCGAAGGTTAGCACTAGCAGTATTGTGGTAATAATCTTAAAAAATCTGATGAAATAACCCCACCCTATAAAAAAAACAAAAAACAAAACAACTACTCCCGAAACAAAATTATCAGAGACATGAAAACAATATACACAGTGATAGGATAAGAAGAGTTATCAGCATAGCTGTAGTATTTTTTTTTCCTTTGACAACATATCTGTTGTATGTGGGTATTCCCAGCTATTGATATTTATGTGAAAATCATAATACACTACATGACCAAAAATATGTGGTCACCTAGCCATCAGAGCTACAATAGCATGATCATCCAACTAGATTTGGGCCTCCTTTTGGGGTTTCAAGTGACCTTACTCTTCTGTAAAGTCCTTCCACAAGGTTGTGTGTATGTACTGTAGTTGTGTTTGTGTTCATTCTGGCAAAGAAGCATTGTTAAACCAGGCACTAATGTGAGAAGATCTGAAGATATGATCTTGTTTGCAATAACTGTTTCAATGGATCTCAAATGTGTTTGATAGGGTTCAGATTAAGGCTCTGTACAGACCAGCTCTTGAGCTCTTTCATATGCAAATAATCAAGTTCAAGTCATGTATATGTTGAGCCATCAAGTTTTCTTTGTGCACTGAGGTACAGTGATGCTGAAAAGTAAAGTGCAATTAGGTTCCAGCAATAAGTCTATAGACAAGGTTGTAGGGAAAAGTATATACAAACTAACTTCCAGCAGTGAATTATTCCCTTAAAATATAACTTTTAATTCAAATTATAAAAATGGGGTCAGACAACACCCTAATTGGTACCTCAAGAAGAGAAACTCTCAAAAGGAGAACAACATGTAATCACAGTTGATACAGTCGATACTTACAGAATGACGCATCATAGGTCAAGTGGTACCCAGTGATAAACAATTGGGATAATGTAGATAAAGTTTCAAAGTACTGTCCCTAGAATGACCCTAAATTAGCCCTTTGCCCGGGGACAGCTCCTGATGGTGGAGGTTCCCCGTCCTCGAACCTGGACTAACAGGCCCTGGTTAATCCCTGACCTACCGGTCCGTCAGACACACAAAAACTCACCCACTGAGGTGGGAGATAATGGGTAATATATAGATTACCTAATGTATCACAATGGTTAGTTATACAATAATTTAAACAGACACCTCATCCGAGGAGATAACACAATTCATAGGCCTCTAAATGTGAGCCAGATGTAGTTCACAAACCTAAAACTAAAGCCTCAAAGTGTTTCCCCCTACTCATATATCGGGTTCATCAGGAGGTTACTACACAGGTAACAAGTAGAAGCAAAGAGGGCCGTTCGGTCAATGGCTTTTATATAAGTAATACTTCAACTAATCAGATACACGGTCGTGATTACATTAACCTCTGCACGTCACCATATAACAACTAGTGACAGAGATAACAAATAGATAAGTCACAGGAGGAGCCATATTCACAAGCCAGACATAGTGTATCCCAATAGCACTATAATGGTTAGGTTGACATCAATCCAATAGTGGTCCCTCCCTGCAACTGGTTAGGCAGGATATAGCGCTGGCTAGCCCTCGGTCCCTGTTAGTCGCTCTCCTCCTCACACTGCATCTATTATACCTCATACCTCACATATCAGTACACTGCTGTATATACTATATATCTGTACATACTGCATCTATTATACCTCGTACTTCACATATCAGCACACTGCCGTATATACAATATACCTGTACACACTGCATCTATTATACCCCGTACCTCACATTTTAGTACACTGCTGTATATACTATATATCTATACACACTTCATCTATTATACCTTGTACCTCACATATCAGTACACTGTTGTATATACTATATATCTGCACATATTGCATCTATAATACTGTGTAATATATTCTGTGTGTACATATATGTTGTAAGAGGGTGCAAGGTATTCTGTACCGTCGACGGGAGGTACGTGTCACCGAGGTTCCTGGCCTTGGTGAGGTAGAGCCGGGTTTTTGTGTGTCAGCAGCAGCTAGTGCTGCTTGACACCTTGGTATTTAGTTTGGCTGCAAAGCCAATCCGGGCCGGCTCTTACTGGGAGTAGGCAAAGAGTTGGGTGGGTGCCTATTCCCCACGGTCCAGGCCGGACTTTTCCCGGGCCTTTAAAAACACAGCCAGCACCAGCAGCTGTGTGTGTGATTGTCCTGGAGCTGCTAATAGTGCTGTGGAGCTCTCTGACCTGGAAGCAAGAGCTCAGCAAAGAGGCGTGCAGTCGGCCTGGAAGCCTAAGGAGTGGATTTTCCGGTGGCTGGGCTGGCAGCCAGGTGTGAACACACACCTAAACCTCGCAGGTGATTGAATCCTGTTTTGGACTTTATGTTTTGCCCTAAGTTTTTTCTATGTGTGAACTAACACTAAGAGACTGTTTGGAGTTTGTTTATGCAAGTGTGAATTAAACACTGTTTGCTGCACTTACTGGACTCCCTTTGCCTCTGTACTGCACCCGCACCGCTGTCTACCAGAGCGACTCCCCACAATATATATATATATATATATATACTGTGGTAAGGTGCAGGGTGCCGTCGTGGATGGCAGGTATGTGTCACCGAGGTTCATAGCCTCGGTGAGGTAAGAGCCCGTTTTTGTTGATGTCAGCAGCAGCTAGTGCTACTGACAGAGTTTAAATAGCATGGCTGCAAAGCCGATCCGGGCCGGCTCTTACCGGGAGCAGCTAAAGTGTAGGGTGGGTGGCTGCTCCCCACGACCCAGTCCTGGTTTTGGGCTGGGTTTAAAAGCTCAGCCAGCTCAGCAGCTGGAGGCTGTGATTATCCTGGAGATGCTAACAGGGCTGAGGAGTTCTCTGTCCTGGAGGAAAGAGCTCAGCAAGGAGGTGTTTTGTTCCTGGCTACCTGAAGCTGGATTCTCCTGCGGCTGGGCCGACAGCGTGGTGCGAACCTGCACCTACACCTCCCAGGTGACTGAACCTGTGTTGGCCTGTTTTTGTTTTGCCACGTTATTTCCGTTGTGTGTGAACTGTCACCAAAGAGACTGTTTTTCATTTATGGTGTGCAAGTGTGAATAAAACACTGTTTGTTGCACAATCTGGACTCCTTGTTTTGCCTCTAAACTGCACCCGCACCGCTGTCTACCAGAGCGACTCCCCACATTTGGTGTCGGATGCGGGCATGCGCAGTGAGGCTGGCGTGAACGCCGAAGTTTTGTTTTTCTAAAGTGCATGGAATATATTAAGCCAGCAAAGCTGCAAGCAGGAGTTTCTGGCAACATGGAGGCTGCTGTGAAGGCTCTCATAGAGGCTAACGTGCAGCAGCGGGAGACCAACCAACTACTGCTACAACATGTGATGGCGTTACAGGCGGCAGGAGCGTCCCACCACGTCCATGATGCCCGGAAGCGGTCCGTGCGGCGATCCCAAAAATGACCCCCGCAGACGGCGTTGAGGCGTACCTGGCGGTTTTGAGAAGGTCGCCGTGAGGGAAAAGTTACCCGTGACCAGTGGGCCGAGGTGGTTGCTCCGTTCCTGGCATCCGGACCCCAGCAAGTTTTTTGATTTGGCAGACGACCAGGCTGCTGACTATTCCACGGTGAAGGGGAGATCCTGGCCAGACTGGGGGTAAGCGTGTTGGTCCGGGCTCAGCGGGTCCACCAGTGGGACTTCAAAGTGGCTGAACCCGCCAGGCCGCAGTACTATGAGTTGCTGCACAGGTTGCAAAAATGGCTGCAGCCTGAGGTTCTAAGTCCGACTGCTATGCTGGACCGGCTGCTGGCTGACATGTTTTGGAGGGCCTTGCCTTACCCCCTTCAACACTGGATCGGCCAGGTATCCCCCACCAATGCCCTTGAGATGGTCGACCTGGTGGAGCGATATGAGGCCACCAGAAACCTGCAGGGGTTCTTTTGGGAGGGGCCAGTCAAACCCGGAAATCTCCACCCCAGTCCGGCAGCCGGCCAAACCCGCCCGGGATGTACCTCTTGCAGATCCGTCCCCAGTGGTCTGCTGGCAGTGTCGGGAGCCTGGACACATAAGGGCCAACTGTCCACAGTGGGGGAACCCATGGAGACTAATTATGGGTACCGGGCTTCCATGTATGCCCGGAGACTGTGTGCGACCGGCATCCCGGGACAATAGACAATCGTCATCTGTGCCAGGTGCAAGTCGGGGATAACCTGGCAGTGGCGCTGTTGGACTCAGGGAGCCTGGTAACCCTGGTAAGTGCTGCCCTGGTACAGCCCACCCAGTATACGGGCCGGACAGTGGGTGTGGTGTGCATACACGGAGACTTAAAGGACTATCCCACTGCTGTAATGTCTCTGTCCACGGCGGTCGGCACCTGGACTTGTGAAGTGGCGATCTCCACAAAGCTGCCCTATGAACTAATAATTGGGAGAGACTTCCCTGGTTTTCCGTCACTGTGGCCTGAGATGAAAGTGACTAATAGCCCTGAGACAGGGTAACCCTAGCAGAGTGGCCTGATACCCCTGGAAGGCCAGAACCCTGGGAGCCCGAGTCTGAAGGGCCAGCGGTAGGGGTGACCACTGCTGCAGCGGTAGTGGGGAGACAACCCCACTGAGTGTAATGGTGGGAGACACGGAGGACTTGCCACCGGGACCTGAGTTGGCAGACCTCAATGTCTCCGGGGAAAATTTTGGGACCGCACAACACCGGGACCAAACCCTAACCAGGGCCTGGGAGAATGTGCTGGAAATTGATGGTAAACCCCAGAAACCAGGGGCTGAATTAATGTTCCCACGATTTATTGTTCTGCAGGATATGTTGTATCGGGTGAACCAAATCCGAGGTGAACCTGTTGAACAGTTGGTGGTGCCCACAGCGTATCGCAAGCTTGTCATGGAGCTTGCCCACCAACATGTTCTTGGGGGACACCTGGGGTGGCAGAAAACCCAGGACCGCATACTGCAGCGGTTTTATTGGCCCAGTGTGTTCAAGGAGGTAGAAAATTATTGTAAGTCCTGTCCAACCTGTCAGGTAACTAGCCCCCAGCCACATTTCCGTAGTCCTCTGGTACCTCTGCCAATTATTGAAGTACCGTTTGAGCGAATTGCTATGGATTTAATTGGGCCTGTACCAAGGTCTGCCAGGGGCCACCAACACATTCTGGTAGTTCTCGACTATGCCACTCGGTATCCGGAGGCGGTGCCTCTGCGACATACCTCAGCTAAGCTCATTGCCAAAGAGTTAATGGAGATGTTTTCCCGTGTGGGCCTGCCAAAAGAGGTTCTGACAGACCAAGGGACCCCTTTTATGTCCAAAGTAATGAAGGAACTGTGTAAATTGTTGCGTATAAAGCAGTTACGGACGTCCGTTTACCATCCGCAAACAGACGGTCTTGTGGAGAGGTTTAACCAAACTCTAAAAAATATGTTAAAGAGGGTGGTGTCTAGAGATGGGAAGGACTGGGATCTGCTTCTGCCCTATCTCATGTTCGCAGTGCGAGAGGTGCCCCAGGCCTCTACTGGGTTCTCGCCCTTCGAACTGCTTTATGGCAGACACCCTCGGGGCCTGTTGGATATCGCCAAGGAAGCATGGGAACAACAGCCTGTCCCCCACAAAAGTGTCATTGAGTATGTCGCCCAGATGCAGGAACGGATGGAAAGGGTGTTGCCCTTGGTCCGGGAGCATATGGAGGCAGCGCAACAAGCCCAGAGTAGGGTGTACAATCGTCAGGCTCGGGTACGGGACTTCAATCCGGGAGATCGGGTTTTGGTTCAGGTACCCACCCTTGACAGCAAATTCCTAGCTAGGTGGCAGGGCCCCTATGAGGTGGTCGAGAAGGTAGGGGAAGTAAATTACAAAGTACACCAGCCAGGGCGGCGCAAGCCGGAGCAGGTGTACCATGTGAATTTGCTAAAGCCGTGGAAAGATAGGGACACGGCCGACGACCACAGCCCCTGGCCAGGGCTTCTAGGTGAAAAGGGTCCAGCCCCACAGTTCGAGGCCTGTGAAGCCGTAACCACGGTAAAAATTGCAGACAGCCTGTCTTCCACACAAGTTCAGGAAGTCAGGGAGTTCCTCAGTCGGAACACGGATGTGTTCTCGGACCTCCCTGGCCGCACGTCTCTCATCCGACATGACATCGTCACTGAGCCTCAGGCCAAGGTCCGGTTAAAACCATACCGGGTACCCGAGGCTCGGCGCGGGCCATCGCGGAGGAAGTGCAGTTAATGTTGAAGCTCGATGTCATTGAGGAGTCGAAAAGTGAGTGGGCCAGTCCCATAGTCCTAATACCCAAGCCGGATGGGACGTTGCGGTTCTGCAACGACTTTCGCAAGTTAAATGAAGTATCCAAGTTTGGCCGCGTATCCCATGCCCCGAGTAGACGAGCTTGTTGAAAATTTAGGACAAGCCCGTTATTTTTCTGTGCTGGACCTCACTAAAGGGTACTGGCAGGTACCCTTAACGGAGGCGGCTAAGGAAAAAACCGCGTTTGTTACCCCGCAGGGCCTGTATCACTACAAGGTGTTACCCTTTGGCCTGCATGGCGCCCCGCCACTTTCCAGAGGTTAATGGACATAGTGCTGCGACCACATCGTCGGTGCGCCTCGGCCTACTTAGATGATGTAGTCATCCACAGCACCGACTGGGAAAGCCATTTACCCAAGGTGCAGGCGGTAGTGGATGCCCTGAGGAAAGCTGGACTAACCGCCAATCCAAAAAAGTGTGCGATTGGGTTGGAAGAGACCAAATATCTGGGATATGTAATTGGGCGGGAGTCATCAAACCTCAGGTAACTAAGGTAGAGGCCATTCGTAGCTGGCCCCGACCGGTCACCACCAGGCAGGTAAAGTCGTTCCTGGGGATTGTAGGATACTACATGAGGTTTGTGCCCCACTTTGCCACAATAGCAGCGCCATTGACAGACCTGTTGAAGGGACGAAAGTCTGGGAGGGTTAGCTGGAGTGAGAAGGCGGAGGAGGCTTTCTCCGCGTTGAAGTCGGCCCTGTGTGGGTCCCCGGTTTTGGTGACACCCGACTTCAACAAGGAGTTTGTCGTACAGACCGACGCCTCGGAGGTAGGCCTCGGTGCGGTACTGTCGCAGGAGGTCAACGGGGAAGAACATCCCGTTGTCTTCCTGAGCCGTAAGCTCAGTCCCGCCGAGTCCAGATATAGTATAGTGGAGAGGAGTGCCTGGCTATCAAGTGGGCACTCGAATCTCTCCGCTACTACCTGTTAGGGAGGAGGTTCCGTCTGGTGACCGACCATTCCCCCTCAAATGGATGAGTCAGGCCAAGGAGAGGAATGCTCGGGTCACCAGGTGGTTCCTATCCCTTCAAAATTTCAAGTTCTCCGTGGAACATAGGGCAGGTCGCTTGCAGGGAAATGCAGATGCCCTTTCCGCGTCCACTGCCTCACATGTGTCCACCCCTCAGGGTTGAACAAAGGGGGTGTGTGGTAAGGTGCAGGGTGCCGTCGTGGATGGCAGGTATGTGTCACCGAGGTTCATAGCCTCGGTGAGGTAAGAGCCCGTTTTTGTTGATGTCAGCAGCAGCTAGTGCTACTGACAGAGTTTAAATAGCATGGCTGCAAAGCCGATCCGGGCCGGCTCTTACCGGGAGCAGCTAAAGTGTAGGGTGGGTGGCTGCTCCCACGACCCAGTCCTGGTTTTGGGCTGGGTTTAAAAGCTCAGCCAGCTCAGCAGCTGGAGGCTGTGATTATCCTGGAGCTGCTAACAGGGCTGAGGAGTTCTCTGTCCTGGAGGAAAGAGCTCAGCAAGGAGGTGTTTTGTTCCTGGCTACCTGAAGGTGGATTCTCCTGCGGCTGGGCCGACAGCGTGGTGCGAACCTGCACCTACACCTCCCAGGTGACTGAACCTGTGTTGGCCTGTTTTTGTTTTGCCACGTTATTTCCGTTATGTGTGAACTGTCACCAAAGAGACTGTTTTTCATTTATGGTGTGCAAGTGTGAATAAAACACTGTTTGTTGCACAATCTGGACTCCTTGTTTTGCCTCTAAACTGCACCCGCACCGCTGTCTACCAGAGCGACTCCCCACAATATATATATATTTACACAGATCTATAATAGGTATAATAGATGCAGTGGGTACAGATATATGTGGTCAGTTATACATTATGGTCTCTGTGTGTCAGGTACATGAGGTAGTGGTCACTGTAACTGTCTGAAGTATTATATACAGTATGAGTGAGCAATGAGTAAAAACAAGGCATGGGTTGGGGGCAAATAAAGAGAAAAGGGGAGGACTTCCTCTTACCACTCCATTCCAGTCTGTATGGATCAATGCAGAGCTGATTGTGAACGTCTAATACTTGCTATTAGGGGATAAGGGACCTGTGATGATGTCATCACAGGTCTTGGCAGATGCACTGTTCTAACCTGGGAACTACACTTTACACTGTGCAGTTTCCTTACAGGACCTGTGATGACATCATCAAAGGTCCTTTAGCTTTAGGACGATAGACGGGAACAATTAGGGGTGGGGCCTCTCCTCCACTGAAGGCCCCCATTCCTCATGGGCCCCATAGCATCTGTGTGGTCTGCCTATATGGCAGGTACGCAACTGGTTATGATCTATAACATTACTACTGTTAGTCTATAGAGATTGCATGACTGCATGATTTTATGCACATGCTTGCATTGGATTTGACTGTAGGAGGGATGCCCACATACAGATGTGTCCAATCTTACCTTTTCTTCAATGTTTCACATTACAAATTAGAAACAGTATTACAACATTCTTAACCCCTTAAGGACCGGGGGTTTTGGGATTTTTGCGTTTTTGTTTTGCGCTCCCTGCCTTCCAAAAGCCATAACATTTTTATATTTCCGCTCACATAGCCATATGACGGCTTATTTTTTGCGGGACAAGTTGTACTTTTTAACGCTACCATTTATTTTTGCATGTGATGTAGTGGGAAACGGGAAAAAAATTCCAAATGGGGTGAAATTGCAAAAAAAAAGCAATTTCACCACAGTTTTACGGGTTTTTAAATTACAACGTTCGATTTGTGATAAAACTGACTGGTTAATTTTATTCTTCAGGTCAGTACGAATCCGGCAATACCTAATATGTATAGTTTTTCTTGCGTTTTGATAGTGAAAAAAAAATTAAAAGTGGGAATTTTTTATTTTATTTTTTGTCGCCATGTTTTGACCCTATAACTTTTTGTAATTATGCGTATGGAGCAGTGTAGGGGCTCATTTTTGCGGGCAATCTGAACTTTTAATTGATACCATTATGGGGTGCGTATGATGTTTTGATCACTTTTTATTCATTTTTTTAGGAAATGAAGCGTCAAAAATGGCGAATTAGCCATTTGGGCGCTTTCTTTCCGTTTTTATGTTTACCGTATGGTGAATATTTTTATATTATTATAGTATGGGCGTTTTCGCACATTGCGACACCATTATGTGTAATATTTTTATTTTTTATTTATTTTATTTTCATTTTGGGGAAAGGGGGTGATTTGAATTTTTATATTTTTTTATTTAATTTTTATTTTTAAACTTTTTTTTTTTTTTACCACTTTCTTATAGTTCCCATAGGGAACTATAAGATGCAATCATCAGATTGCTATTCTCATATATTCAATGCAATAGCATTGGAATATATGAGAAAATCACATATTTCCTATGGAGCCTATTACAGTCATAGGCTCCATAGGAATACTATGTAGTACCCTAGGTTTCATTCACAGAAACCTAGGGTACTACATCATGCTCCGGCTCCCCCTTGTGGCCATCAGGGGCCGGGCAAACCGAAAGTGAAACTTTCGGTTTTGCGCGATCAGATGTCGTGGTCAGGATTGACCACGGCATCTGAGGGATTAAATGTCCGCGATCGGCATCGCTGCCGGTCGCGGACATGAGCTGCGGGTGTCAGCTTGATGAATCAAGCTTTTACCCGCAGCTCGGGCGCCCGCTCCGTGCGGGAGCGGGCGCCATCTTTAAAGTGCGGACGAAGGGCGTACATGTACGCCCTTCGTCCTTAAGAGGTTAAAATTTTGTTACACCACAATGTACATTACAACTAGTGTTGATCGAGCACCAACGTGCTCGGGTGCTCAGGTGTTTGGGCCGAACACATCAGAATGCTCGGGTGCTCTACAATTGTTCAGGTAGTGGGACTCCTACACTCATAAAGCCTATGCACTAAGTGAAAGGGCTGCCAAAAATTGCAAGGAACCGGCACTACAATACACCCTTTGTTACACATAAAGGAGGGCATCATACACACCCTTGATAAATTAAGATTTATGGCCTGCAGGTGACCCTCAAAAACATTTGGAGCAAGGGCCTGCTGATCTGACCATCTAAACCATTAGGGGTGAGGGCCTGCTGCTGAGCTGACCCTCTAAAACATTATGGTTGAGGGCCTGCTGCTGAGCTGACCCTCTAAAACATTATCGTTGAGGGTCTGCTGCTGAGCTGACCATATAAAAAATTATGAAAGAGTGCCTGCTGTTTAGCTGACCATCAAATAAGTTATGGTAGTGAGCCTGCTGCTGAGCTAACCCTCTTAAACATTATGGTTGAGGGCTTACTGCTGAGCTGACTATTTAAAAAATTATGGGAGAGTGCCTGCTGTTTAACTGACCATCAAAAAAATTATGGTTGTGGGCCTGCTGCTGAGCTGACCCTCTAAAACATAGTTGAGGGCCTGCTGCTGAGCTGACCGTCAAAAAAAATTATGGTTGAGGGCCTGCTGCTTAGCTGACCATCGAAAAAATTATGGGCAAGGACCTGTTGCTGATCTGACCATCTAAAACATCAGGAGTGAGGCTCTGCTGCTCAACTGAACATGAAAAAAATTTTGGATGAGGGCTTACTGCTGAGCTGACCATCAAAAAAATTATGGTTAAGGGCCTGTTGCCGAGCTGACCCTCTAAAATATTATGTTTGAGAGCCTGCTGCTGAGCTGACCATCGGAAATATTATGGGCGAAGGCCTGCTGCTGATTTAACCATGGAAAAAAATTATGGGTGAGGGCCTGCTGCTAAGCTGACCCTGTAAAAGATTGTGTGCGAGGGCCTACTGGTGAGCTGACCCTCTAAAAAATTATATGTGAGGGCCT
Organism: Bufotes viridis; assembly: GCA_033119425.1. Lineage (NCBI taxonomy): Eukaryota > Metazoa > Chordata > Amphibia > Anura > Bufonidae > Bufotes > Bufotes viridis. Next base: position 409,323,656 of record CM065589.1, read on the forward strand.
GCAGGTGAGCTGACCCTGTAAAACATTATATGCGGGGACACCGTCTATGGAAAAAGTACACTGGATGTCACAGATATTTTTTGCATGCGCACACCTTACACTGCAAATGAGGCACTGGCAATATTCTAATTTGCATTATTTCGCGAATATGTGGTAGAATATTCATCATATATTCGTGAATAGCCGTATTCGAGATTATTCTCTTGATTGTGCAAAAATTGGCAATGTAGAAATTGCATAATGTGCATTCGTAATGCGAAATACAGGCGTGGGTCACTTTGGCTACATTTTTCAAGCTGCTAGAAGTTTCCTGAGTTTATCCTGAGACTGGAAAAAATGGTTGGCACAGCAGAACATTACAATAGCTTTACAGTTGTGTTCAAAATTATTCAACCCCCACTGAAATTGAGTGTTTTGGCCAGTTTGACATTGATTTTGATCATTTCAGTCATCTTGTTTACAATTAATTCAAAGAGGCACTTGTAAGTCAGACAAATATAACATAACATTTATAATGAAATAACCACAAATGTCTTTTCTGTGCTCACATCATTATTAGTTTTATTAAACCCCCAAGTGACATTCAATCTTAGTACTTAGTACAACATCCTTTTCCAGTTATAACAGCTTCAGTACCCATATCTGACAAATCTTTTTTAAGTTCCTCAGCAGTCACACGGGGACTTTTCTCCACTTTGCGCTTCAGGTAGCGCACAGCAGTCAAGGTCAGCATCTTCTTTCTGTCACGACCAGGTAGCGTTTCAACAGTGCCCTTTGCCTTGAATTTGCGAATAATGCTTCCTATGGTGTCTCTTGGTATGTTTAACATCTTTGCAATCTTCTTATAGCCATTGCCCTTCCTGTGAAGAGTTATTATGCTTGATTGCTGCTCCTTGACATCCACAGTTGTTTTCAATACCTGATCGAAAACACTTGAATGAACCTCTGTTCTTAAGAGTGGTAGTCTTTAAGGGGTTGAATAATTGTGTCAATGAAGAAATCACAAAAAAACATTTAATACTGTATTACAAAAACAATTGATGTCATTTTAGTTGCATTTGGTTCTTTAAAACGTCCTTGTAAGATTTCATTCTGAACACAATTACAAATGTACACTAAATTCCCTAAAACCCTTTACAGCATTGGGGGTTGAATAATTTTGAACACAACTGTATAAGCAGATAGAGTGCTCCAATAGATTCATGATTGCGCACATTTTTTTTTTGCACTACGTGCAACTTCACATTTTAGCAGGTCTGTCTACATATCACTGATTGGTGCATTAAGTATTGTTGTGAACTTGACATTGCTGCCTTCTCATTGGCCCACAAGCAAGAAGTACGGAGGAATCATGTGTTCAGATGGAATAAAAATGACGAATATTAAAAATTACAATATATAGCACTATATTCTACATAATCACAAATTCTCGAAGTTGCCATATTCACAATTAAAATTCGCTATTCGAATATTCGTGCTCAACACTAGTAATGTCACTGTCAGAAGCAGACATCGTCTATTGAAAAAGTACACTGTATTTTACAGATACATTTTTTCAGCGCACACTTTACACTGCAGATATGGCACTGGTAATGTCACTGTCCACAGCAGACACCGTCTATGGAAAAAGTACACTGGATGTCAAAGATATTTTTTGGATGCGCACACTGTCTGCAGCAGCCTAACTATTGCACGCGATTTAGCGCAGGGTGCTCTAAAAATAGATATTGCTGCCACACACAATAGTCCTTAAAAGGACTTTTCGGTCTGTAAAGTTTTAGCTATTTAGCGCAGTTTGCACTAAAAATATATATTGCTGCTACACACAATAGTCCTTAAAAGGACTTTTGGGTCTCTGAAAAGTTTTTCTAATAAAAATTTTCCTATATCACTCCATACTCTGTCTGTCCCTTCCTCAGCACACCTCTCCCTGACTAAGACTGAGCCAGCCAATCACTGTAATGCCAGTAACCGACATGGCTACAGCATTACAGTGAGGGCAGTACTTATCTGCACGTTTATTGGCTGCGTAGAAGCCAATAAACGTGCAGGGAGGACACTCGAGCATTGCTCTCAAGCACATGTGGTGTTTGGCTGAGCATGCTCGAACAACACTAATTACAACCACTCTGTGGTCACAAATAGACAGATATAGCAAATAAATCTCCTCACAGATTATCTTTATTTTTAAAAAAAAGCTTGTCATGTTTAACCAATAAGACTAAAGGTAAGTTGGCCACATTTGTAGTTTGGGCCATTTTCTACTACAAATGTAGTTTGGAACAATTGTATACTGTACCAGCAATATATATATATATATATATATATATATATATATATACATACATATATATATTTGTTTCTAGGAATATGTTGTGATTCAGACTTTGCCCTGAAACAAAACATGAAACAAGCCAATATCTTCAATAATGGCTCATTAAAGATTTCAAATGTCATGCTATGTAGTGGGAAACAATGAAAAAAAGAAAATGTTATTCTGCTCAATATTTAAAAGGGACCACTTCATCCTATGAATTATGAAGAATTAGATCTCTCTTGTCTCGTCAGTAACATTTCTAAAGGTTAATCACCTTTCACTGTGATTGCAATCCAGAAAAGAAAAGTAGACATCAGTTGTTAATGTCTAGACCCAAAGAACTGTATTTGAAAATACTGTATGTATTTTTATGCGACTGTTAACCCTATGCACTATGAAATATTAACACCTAGTAGATTTATTTTACTTAGGGGGTTTTCCGGGAGTTTCTTTTTACTGATGACCTTTGACCTATCCTCTGTAACCCGAGACCACCGCCGATCAGCTGTTTGAGAAGGCAGCAGTGCTCACAGTAGTGCCACAGCCTTTTCTCTGATCACCAAGCACAGCACCGTACATTGTATATTGCAGCTATGACCCATTCACATTATTGGGGCTGAGCTGCGTCTAGGCCAGTGAATGTGACATCACATGGCCTAAGAAAAGCTTGAGAAGTCAATAACACTACTGACAGGGCAAACAGCTAATCGGGAGGGCTCCCAGGTGTCTGATCTCCACCGAAGATACTAATGACTAGAGATGAGCGAATCAAAGTTGATGAAGTGGAATTCAATCCGAATTTCGGGAAAAACTCGATTAGCACCGAATCAGAATTTCCTCATGCTTCGTGGTAACGAATCACATTTTTTCCTAAAATGGTGGCCGCACGTGTTAGGACATGGAGCAAAGAACTCTGGGAATGAGGGATCACCCACAATGCCATGCATGCAGCCAATCATCAGCCAGCCCCTGCAATGTCACAGCCCTATAAATAGCTTCAGCCATTTTGGATTTTGCCCTTTTCCAGTGTGACTAGTGCAGGGAGAGATGTCAACAGACGCTAGGGACAGTGGTAAAAAAGACTTCATTATGCTGAAAAAACAATTTGCACGTTCAGGGAAAGATTAGTCAAAGTGTAGAGAAAGGATAGAGAGGCATTATCTACACTATAAAAGGAGAAAAGGGTGCAATTGGAGCAATTCTGTTTCACCTTGCAGCACTTATCGGGGATCCAAATTGCTTTAGCTTGTTAGCACTATATGATACATCACTAATTCCAGCAAACCTTTCTTGTGATTGGCGTGTAAGTTCTGTGTGATACAACCATTTACGGGGTGTATTAATAAGATAGATACATACATCCTATTAGCCGTCCTGCGTTGATTTTACATTGTTTTACTTTTTTTGGGGGGTTGTATTAATCCCTTATGGAAACGGACATATTTCACCTTAAGGACCAGGCCATTTTTTGCAAATCTGACCAGTGTCACTTTATGTGCAAATAACTTTAAAACGCTTTTACTTATCCAGGCCATTTTGAGATCGTTTTTTCGTCACATATTGTACTTCATGACACTGGTCAAATGGAGTAAAAAAAAATTCATTTTTATTTATAAAAAATATACCAAATTGAACAAAAATTTTGTCAAATTTGCAATTTTTAAAGTTTCAATTTCTCTACTTCTATAATACATAGTAATGCCGTCAAAAAAAGTGATTTATTTACAGTCCCCATATGTCTACTTCATGTATGGATCATTTTGCGAATGCCATTTTATTTTTTGGGGACGTTACAAGGCTTAGAAATTTAGAAGCAAATCTTGAAATTTTTCAGAAATTTTCCAAAACCCACTTTTTAGGGACCAGTTCAGGTCTGAAGTCACTTTGTGAGGCTTACTTAATATAAACCACCCAAAAATGACCCCATTCTAGAAACTACACCTCTCAAGATATTCAAAACAGATTTTACAAACATCGTTAACCGTTTAGGTGTTTCACAAGAGTTAATGGCAAATGGAGCTAAAATTTCAGAAAAATCTGTAAAAGTTTCTGAGGGTAGCCGCGTCGCTTAAATTTGGAGACCATTGTTTCCAGAGTTTCATTCAATGTACTCTCATCAGAATCGATGCGTCTAGCTCTCAGAAACTGAGAATATGGTAAGTGTCTAACCATGTTGCAAGGATGACAGCTTTCAAATCGCAGCATGGTGTTTCTGTCAGTTGGTTTAGTGAATAACCGCGTGTGGATCATTCCATCAATATACAGAACAGAGGTATCTAAGAATTGCAATTCATTTTTTGATGCAACAATAGTATACTGTAAATCAATATCTATACCGTTCACATATTGATGGAATTCTCCTAATTGCAACTCACTCCCGGTCCATTTGAGGAAGACGTCATCTATGTATCTCCACCACCTCAAAACACCATGCTGCGATTTGAAAGCTGTCATCCTCGCAACATGGTTAGACACTAACCATATTCTCAGTTTCTGAGAGCTAGACGCATAATTTCTGATGAGAGTACATTGAATGAAACTCTGGAAACAATGGTCTCCAAATTTAAGCGACGCGGCTACCCTCAGAAACTTTTACAACAACAAAAACCACGTGTCCTTGATACTGATAGATATAATGCCTTACATGGATAGAATAAAACAGTTAGGCCTGAAAGGTTGCCTTTTATTTCCACTCATTTGTAGTTGAGCCCAGCTATAGGTAAAATATTGAAACAACATTGGGGAATCCTGGGTAGTTGTTTGGGTGACATCCCTGAATTCCGGTCTCCCCTTCTTTTGTCCTACCGCAAAAACAAGAATATTAAAGATCAACTTGTTAGAGCAGATGTAGGAACTAGGAAAGTTAGTGTCCAGAGGACATTGACGCAGCCAGGCTTGGGTTGTTTTCCTTGCCATGGCTGCGTCAATTGTCAATTTATCTGCAAATCTAAATCTTTTATACATCCAGGCACGGGAGTGTCTTACCCGATTAGGTTCCATCTCACATGTGAGTCTTCGTTTGTGATTTATATTTTGTCCTGCCCCTGTGATCTTTTATATGTAGGGGAAACTTCTACAGAACTAAAATTGAGATTAAATAACCATTGTAATACTATTAGAAAAAAACGCATGAACCTAACTGTCTCAAGACATTTTGCATCCTGTAAACACATAGAGAGGGATTTGAGATGTTGGGTGGTTGACCATGTCGCTATGCCAAGAAGAGGTGGCGATCGTGTAGCTATCCTAAAGAAAAAAGAGTTGAAATGGATATATGATTTGAATTGCTTACAGCCAAATGGCTTAAATGTGGAATTTACGTAGTAGAAAAAAAGGGGGTGGCGTTACCTTCTGTCTCCTGTATTTGGCATTCATTACCTCTTCCCTGCGTGTATTTTAATGCCATGGATTTGTGAATATTGTTTTAGTAATTTCTCTTTCATTTTCTCTTGCTTTTTAGATATTCTTTATTGAATCGAGAGAATGCATGAGGATCGCGCCCTAACGCTCCAAATGACACCCACACCAATTGTACTTTATGAAGTTGCTGTTCTGAATACATGTCGCCACAAATTGCTTTAATATACTGTCCTATGCTGTTTTTAGGGAGGAGTACCCCTCTTGGCCACCGATTTTGACAGATAGTTGTATTGCTGCCTGTTAAAGGCATTGACCTGTCTTCGCAGGTAGGCGGTCATCTAAGGGGGCGTGTTTCATTCCGGCAAGTTTGAAACTCACTCCTTTCTGTCAGTGTATGTGAGATTCCTCACGGTGACCATTATATACGGCTTGAGAAGACAGTGATTACAATATATATATGGATTTTGGTATGTCCAGGCTTTGGGCTTTTTGCCCTTAATCAAGATGTCAGTTTCCATTGAAGCGCATGCGCCAGTTGGTCCGGAGGAAATGCTGGGGCCAGTCTGGGCATGTGCAGTATTACCCACGGGACGCTCTTCTGAGCGTGATGGTATGAGTGGGCGCCAGTGAGAAGGGAGCAGACTATTATGTCTCACTTATAGGTATTTTTATTGAAATGCTATTGTCTGCACAAGTCACTTTATTTGTTCTTATTACCTTAATCACAGTATTGCTTACCGGCATTTGTCACATGATATTTATTTAAAGTATCACATGATTTGTATTACTTAATTGATCACATGATGTGATTGGATGTGTGTTTTCAAAGACCACTATATATACTTTGTCATTTCACGTTTGTCCATGCTTGAGGAAGGCTCATGTGAGCCGAAATGTCGCACTTGTGCCACCCGATGGTTCAATAAAAGTGTTTACACTTTTGGATTACGAATTGGAGTGCAGTCCGAGATTTTTCTTTATATATATAGATATATATATACACCGTATTTTCCTGCGTATAAGACAACTTTTTACCCCTTAAAATCTTCTCAAAAGTCGGGGGTCGTCTTATACGCTGAGTGTAAGGCAGCACAGGGGTTAACTGCCACGGATAGCAGCTACCTGTCAGAGGTCCGGTGCTGGCAATGTGTTTAACATTCCTTTGCATTGGGCAGCGCACTCTCCCTCTTCTGGTAGCTCACTTGTCTGTGCGGCGCATTGCTTATGTAGCATAAGCAATGCGCCAAACAGATGTGAGTTACCGGAAGAGGGAGAGCCTGGCGGCCGCAGCGTATGCAGTAAGAGACTGGCCGGCCCTGTTTGGGGCTTTTTGACAGGGATCGGCCAGCAGATTTTCAGGTAGACGTTGGTGGTAGCGTAGGAGCAGGCAGATGAGGCGCAGAGAAGGCTTTCCTGCCACGCATGCCTGCTCCGCCTCTAAGTTTTCATACTGCCTGCTCCTGTGTACTGAGGGCTGATAAGAGGATGGGGGGCTTATGAGAGACTAGGGGGCTGATGAGAGGCTGGGGAGCTGATGAGACTAGGGGGCTGATGAGAAGCTGGGGAGCTGATGAGAAGCTGGTGTAGTCTTATACAGCGAGTATATCCCAAATATCCTATATTTTAACTGGAAAAGTTGGGGGTCGTCTTATACGCCCAGTTATCTTATACGCCGGAAAAAATAATAAAGGGACCTGTTTGTTTCATATTTCGGAGTGCTTCCTTCTTGTTTACTATTGTATTCCTATCCAAGAATATCAGGATTTGCACCTGGGTGTTACTTGGAAAGTGCTGCTATATATATATATATATATAATGTGGGGAGTCGCTCTGGTAGACAGCGGTGCGGGTGCAGTTTAGAGGCAAAACAAGGAGTCCAGATTGTGCATCAAACAGTGTTTTATTCACACTTGCACACCAGAAATGAAAACAGTCTCTTGGTGACAGTTCACACACAACAGAAATCATGTGGCAAAACCAAAAACAGGCCAACACAGGGTCCAGTCACCTTGGGTGGTTTAAGTGCGGTTCACACCCAGCAGTCGGTTCAGCCGCAGGCGATTCCTCCTTCAGTTTGCAGGGAAACACCACCTTGCTGAGCTCCGTCCTCCAGCACAGAGAACTCCTCAGTCCTGTTAGCAGGCTCCAGGATAATCACACACAGACACAGCTGATGGCTGTGTTTTATACCAGCCCAAAACTCGGACTGGACCGTGGGGAGCAGCCACCCACCCTACTCTTTAGCTGCTCCCAGTAAGAGCCGGCCCGGATCGGCTTTGCAGCCATGCTATTTAAAAGAGTCAAACAGCACTAGCTGCTGCAGACAAAAACCCGGCTCTCACCTCACCGAGGCCAGCAGCCTCGGTGACACGTACCTGCCATCGCAAATGACACCTTGCACCTTACCACATACCCCCCTTTGTTCAGCCCTGAGGGTGAACACACGTGAGGCAGTGGACGCGGGACAGGGCATCTGCGTTGCCCTGCAAGCGGCCTGCCCTGTGTTCCACGGAAAACTTGAAATTTTGAAGAGATAGGAACCACCTGGTGACCCGAGCATTCCTCTCCTTGGCCTGACTCATCCATTTGAGGGGAATGGTCGGTCACCAGACAGAACCTCCTCCTAACAGGTAGTAGCGGAGAGATTCGAGTGCCCACTTGATAGCCAGGCACTCCCTCTCCACTATACTATATCTGGACTCGGCGGGACTGAGCTTACGGCTCAGGAAGACAACGGGATGTTCTTCCCCGTTGACCTCCTGCGACAGTACCGCACCGAGGCCTACCTCCGAGCGTCGGTTTGTACGACAAACTCCTTGTTGAAGTCGGGTGTCACCAAAACCGGGGACCCACACAGGGCCGACTTCAACGCGGAGAAAGCCTCCTCCGCCTTCTCACTCCAGCTAACCCTCCCAGACTTTCGCCCCTTCAACAGGTCTGTCAATGGCGCTGCTATTGTGGCAAAGTGGGGCACAAACCTCATGTAGTAACCTACAATCCCCAGGAACGACTTTACCTGCCTGGTGGTGACCGGTCGGGGCCAGTTACGAATGGCCTCTACCTTAGTTACCTGAGGTTTGATGACTCCCAGCCCAATTACATATCCCAGATATTTTGTCTCCTCTAACCCTATGGAGCACTTCTTTGGGTTAGCGGTCAGTCGGCTTTCCTCAGGGCATCCACTACCGCCTGCACCTTGGGTAAATGGCTTTCCCAGTCGGTGCTGTGGATGACTACATCATCTAAGTAGGCCGAGGCGTACCGGCGATGTGAGTCGCAGCACTATGTCCATTAACCTTTGGAAAGTGGCGGGCGCCATGCAGGCCAAAGGGTAACACCTTGTAGTGATACAGGCC